>JAYKXP010000113.1:0-160917 GCA_037176845.1 Paramarasmius palmivorus
GCGTCTCACACACAATATACCACAGGGTCATTGGCAACAAACTGACGCGCCCATCGCAGATCTAGGGATACGCACAATACCAAGGTGTCTTCGATAGCAGATACACGACACGACCAGTTAACCTACAGGGTTCTCGACATTAGCTTCTCCTTCCATTTGGTCAGTCGCCGTCGCGAGTTCCGCTTTCCGTCATCTAATCCTCACTGAAACCCGACAGGTGAACACACGCGCTTTTGTGCAAGCTCCTCATATCACCTCAATGTGTGCAGATGAGTCCAGCAAGCTACGATACTCGCAACGCCCAACCTTCTAGTCTTCCAGTGCAATGCCCGGAGTCACACTCCTTAACGTGCGAATCAAAATTGCTACACACACCTAGACAAGTATGTCCATACTACACCATCCTGTTTATCCCCAAGCTTATCCGACTATACGCAGCGTATACCCCATTTTTTTTTTCGAGGGTCCACAAACCCCGCTTCGAATACGGCAACGTTTCACCTACATCGTATGGACAATCTCACTGGTGTGAGGATGATTACTCTGCGCGGTTTTGTCCTATTACGCAAATTCTCATCACAGGATCCTCCAACATAGTCTCTACCTCTCTGTGGGCTAACGTGCCCCAACAGAGTAGCACGGGGGAAAGGCTCCGACTCGCATTCAAGAATGCGAGACTCTCTTATGAGAGCGGTTTAGCTGGGTTATTATTAAGTATAGGTTGCGCGCGGATATATCTCGTGCGTGTCACGTTGGTATCCTTTTACTCCGTTCATATTCCTGACTGCTCGAGTAAGGATTCCTGCCGTAAATCAGGTCAAGGAAAATGCGTGCTCTCAACCGCGCGGAGACTTTCTAGTGTACGTACAGGTGCTCAGTGCTCGCAGTTTCTCTATTCAGGTACACTAAGATTTCGTTGGTACAGTGGAACACAATCTTCGCCCATTGTAATGGGTCAAATCAACACGTAAACAGCAACGTCTACTTTCTCATGTGCTCTACCGTTATCAAACATTCTCGGTATGGTCTCTTCTAGACAACAGTTCTAGACTGACCTCAGCACAAAATCAACCATCCTGGGGTCGCTATCACAGCGGTCATGCCAGACTCAGCTGACAGGCAAGTAACCTCTCTCTCGACTTTGACAGCGAGTTTGTAGGTGCTGCGATAACGTGATGATTCCAACATATCTTATCTGCTGAAACAATGGGGAAACCACGCCGCAACTCCTTCCTGAGCTTGCAATGCACCATCTCAACTTTCTTACCGTCACTCTACTGTTACGATGAGCGGTACCTCACAGGTATCGGATATTTCACCTTATACAGCCAACACCGCGAGCCACCTGAAAATCACATCTAGACGCTTTATAGACCAAGCTGAGTAGCATAAGACAAAGTACGTTGCTTCCTATCCGTCATGGTTGCTAATTCACTCAATAACTCTATCTTAAGCATGTACCTCAAGCTCGATAGTCTGGCATGTCATCCGCCAAGTCATAGCGCCGTACTCCAAACTGCCAACATTCAACTCGGCCCAGATCTTGGGGGTCCATTCACTGCTGCGCCTGTCATCGACGGTACATTTATCAGGCAAAGACCGACTGAAGCTCTTCGACAAGGAAAGCTGAATGGGGTACGGAAATCCGTCCTTGTTCTACTCACACCGCAGCTCATGTTCTCATAGAAAGCCCTCTTGGCGGTCACCAATGCCGATGAAGGATCCATCTTTGTCGACCCGAGTGCACCACTGAACGCATCAGCCTATGCATCTCAGATATTCCCGAAGCTTGGCCAAAAGGAATTGGCTGCGATTGAGGAGGCGTACGGCGGGTTGGGGTCGATGCTAAACCAGAATATTCTTATTAATGGCGAAGGTGAGGACTTGGTCCTCCACATCTCTTTCTCATCCTTACCGGTTGGCGCGCAGCTCTCCTCACATGTCCGACGTACTACTTATTGAAAGCGTTCCAAGGCCGTTCGTGGAAGGTTAGCACTTTTCCTATTCCATGCTACATGATATATTAGCTAAAACACCGCGAACAGGGTGAATTTGCTATCCCGCCTGGAGTCCATGGATTGGATTTGGACTACTATTACCCAATGTCAGTCTCATCTCTTTACCACCAGATAGACTCTGCTCACCAAGCCTAACAGTGGAAAGAACCTCACATTCAACAACGCGACCTTCATCACATCTTTCGGGGGCTCCTTCATGTCGTTCGCTGTCTCTCTAGATCCAAATATCAAGGTCGACCCGTTAAACAACATCTCTCTACACCTGAATGGCCCAGTATACAATGGAGAGGAGATGAAGTTTAACCAAACACAGGAGAACACTATAACGGACATTAGGTTAGTGACCACGGACCAAGCGCTGTGGAGAGGTGTAGGTGAGTTATTTTTCTTGTTTGATTAGACTTTCGAGGATCTTCTGCAGCTAATCGATGGGATTCTAACAGACTTGGGAGAGCTTTGGAGAACACATACTGGACAGTAGCGTGTTACGATTGGCGACACATGCGTTCGAGGGCTTGAGAAAAAAATATCATTAATATTACGCGATTATACATAGACTTAGTGCAATCATCACACTGCGAGCCCTCGGATACCGGTATAAATGCTCGATCAGACCAAACTCATTCAACGTGTCCGTGGTGGAATGAGTAACGAAGCCAAGCGGTTTGTTATCTGAGGATTCCGGGAAACTGCCAGCTATTTTTCCGTTGTCGATGCCCGCTCTTTGTTCGAGTATGAATGAGCAAAGATGGCTGCCATTAAAATATACTTTTTTTTTCTTTCCAGGGTCATTCAGACACAGTTGACTGCTCCACCGAGCCATGGACGCGCCGGCCCGGCTTGAGCCGGCCAGCGTTCGGAACCGTTGGGCGCTCAGAGTCACAATTTTTCTGTCTGCGACCTCCACCACAACCACCGCACGAGACCACAAGCGTCCATACGGTGGCACTGGGTGATATGCTACATCCTCTCCACGAATGGTGTCCGTTATTCAGTACTTTCAACACTTGTACCCACTGTCACGCCTCAACCAATCCTTCTGAAATCGTCAACTGACACAAAACAGTGATGTGTAAAAAATCATACCGAATAACAAAATCAAACAACAGGGTACAATGATCGGGTGACACGGGCTCACCTCAGCTGGTTTTGGTTTATAATGGGCTTATAAAGGTTTATATACTCAACGAGAATTCTACGGAAAACAGCCTCAAAACAGCCCCAATGCACCCGCTCGTCTCCGCCATTCTACCCATTCTTGCACTACTCCCCAATGTTCTCGGATTCGAACAGCGCTCAACAACCGACGCGTCTATCGTTGATCTAGGATACGCGCAATACCAGGGTGTCTTTGACGTCAGTACGAATACCACCAGCTTCTTCGGGATTCGATATGCTGCTCCCCCAGTTGGTCAGTCATTCCTGCCCTTTACACCTTTATCTTATTAACCCTTGTTATAGGCGAACTTCGTTGGCAAGCCCCTCAAGCACCTGAAAACATACCAGGAGTCCTACAAGCCGACACTGAACCTCCACCTTGCTTCCAAGCAAATTCAGGAGCCGCACCCGCAAACCCCTTCAAGCTGAATGGGAGGCAGCTACCAGCTCCTGCAGAATCAGAGGATTGCTTGTTCCTGAAGTATGCTCTACCACACACTATTTTCGAGCGCAAAATGACCATTTGTGCCCAGCGTCTTTTCCCAGGTTCCACTAATCCTGCTTCAAATGGCACGTTACTACCCACAGTCGTGTGGATTCATGGCGGAGGGTAACTATTCGCATCGTTTTGTCCTATTTCTGGGATTCTCATCGAAGAACTGTCCGAAAATAGATACATTTCTGGAAGCGCAACTCGGTTCACGGGGCCAGGATCTGATCTCATTCAAGAATCGAATGATGGAGTGGTTGTAGTAATCATTCAGTACAGATTGGGTGTACTTGGTGCGCACATAATACTTTGACCTTGTTCATTTTCTAACTAGTTGAGCTAGGGTTTCTCGCCGGTAATCAGGTGAAGGAGAATGGTGTCCTTAACGCAGGGTTGTGTGGGTGGTTCTTGCTTGCAGTCACGGCTTAGACTGAACTCTTTGAAGTGGACCAAAATTTCGCGCTTCGTTGGGTCAACCAGCACGTACGTATCCTTTTCTTCCACTACATTCCACTCTGAATAGTCGGCGCTTTCCCTAGATCTCAAAATTCGGAGGTGACCCTACCAGAGTCACGATCTGGGGCGAGTCAGCAGGTCAGTTCCGTTCGAAGTCTCGGCATGTTGCTTCTACTGATAGCGACACTTAGGTGCTGGATCCGTGTTGCAACATGTCATTGCCGAGGATGGGAAAACAACTCCACAGCTCTTTCGAGCTGCAATGACTAGTTCAACTTTCTTGCCGCCGCAGTACGTCTTTAATGAGACTATACCTCAGGTTCGGCCTCCTCTAGAATTCCATACCCCCGATCACTAACTTTCACCTTTAGACGATTTACAACCAAGTAGTCGATCAAGCAAAGTACCTTGTCTTCCTACATTCGGGACTTTCGTGACACTCAACTCTATTCTAGTTGTACTTCCTCCTCGGATACTCTAGCATGTCTCCGCCAAGTCGAGACCTCCGTGCTCCAAACCATTAACAATCAAGTCAATCTAGAGGGCTTTTTTGGTACCTTTGTCACCGTGCCCGTTATAGATGGCACCTTCATCAAGCGAAGAGCTACCGAAGCGTTCAGGCAAGGAAAAGTCAATGGGGTGCGTACATTCAGTCTTGCACTCTTACCCTTTGGCTTACGTTCTGTAGAAAGCCCTATTGGCAGTTACAAACACCAACGAAGGATTCATCTTCGTCAACCAGAGTGCACCACTCAACGCGTCATTCTATGCGTCTCAAGTATTTCCGAAGCTTGGCCAAAAGGAGACGTCCGCGATCGAAAGGGCGTATCGTGGTTTGGGTACGACGATCAACCAGAATAATCTTATCATGGGCAAAGGTCAGGTTTTCCCGCTGCCAGTCTCTAATCTTGTCCTTACCTGTTCTTGCGTAGCCATTTTCGTGTGCCCAACGTACTTCTTAATGAGAGCGTTCCAGGATCGTTCGTTCAAGGTAAGCTCTATTTCCATATAACATTACGTTGGTTGAAACAAAACGAATAGGGCGAATTTGCTGTCCCACCTGCAATCCATGGGATGGACGTGAACTACTTTTTCCCAACGTTTGTCCACCCACTTGTGACCCGGTCACTCGACTAATGTAAAGCCCGGTAGTGGACAAGACCTCTCGTTCAACAATGCCACCTTCATATCATCTTTCGCTGGATCTTTCCTCTCCTTTGTTGTCTCTTTGGATCCGAATATCAAAGTCAACCCAATTAACAACATAACGCCGAAGTGGCCTGTCTTCAAAGGAGAGGAGATGAGGTTCAATCAAACAGTGCATAATACCACAGACATTAGGCTGGCGGCGACAGACAGGCAACTGTTGGAGAGGTGCCGGTGAGTTACTGTTTTCTGTATCTGTGAGACTCTTTGATTGATTGTGTAATGATAGACTTTGGGAGAGCTTTAGCAGTTTGACCGGACAATAGGGCACTTCTTGTAGGAGGGCAGAGAGGGATTGTTAGTAGGAGCCGTCGAATTCTCTCTCTTCTAGTACCCCTATTTTGTCAGCAGTAAAAAGAACTTCAACTCCTCAGGATATCAGTAAGGTAGAGCCAAATTTGGGCTTGAGTAGTAGGGCACTGGCTAATCATTGAATATGCCCCGGCATTAAGTTCACTGCCAAGTCGAACAAAGTCGAAAGTGGGTATACCGTGTGAATCACGCGTTTCTTGACCTGCGACGACCACCAGGAGGATCTCACGATCTGCTCAGGCCTCGCTATATCCAGCCAGATTCCTCCTTTCTAATTCGTACGCGAAGACGCCGAGCCTGTTGCACCAAAAATCCAGACTTCAGGCAACTCATAGGTCTCGGATTCGTTTTACACGTATCTGGACCACGACGGAGATATGGTTCTCAGGTAAGGCTATCTTTTAGCAGTGGTGTCGGTGCTCTCAATACCTCGCACATACAGGGATAAAGCCCAAGATCTCTGTGATACCTCCGACACCCTTTCCCCAGACATCACCGAACTCCTTCGGTCAGGAATTAGGCTCGATAAAGAATGTGAACGTTATACCGACGAAGTATTAGAGCAGATTCACGCGAAGCTAGAAGCCCACGCAAAAGACATAGCCGATCTTCAAGCACAAATTCTAGCTCTTCAAGGGAGAACCAATATTCTCAAACGGAAGCAGGAACAATTTCGGTCTCTGAAGGCACCCATTCGCCGTATCCCAGCAGAAGTCCTATCGTACATCTTCCTGTGGGCCATTAGAACACCAGGATCCATCCACAGCGGTCGGGAACATCAAAAACCGTATCGATACTCCTACAGAGAAGAAACCGATGGGGCAGATTGGCGCTACGATGGTTGAAATACGCGAACGTGATGGCCTTTCTTCGGATGCTGGATGAATCATCGGAGCCGCTTCCACTGCGAACACTGGAAGTCGTTATAGATCCGTCGGCTCAGAACACGAAAGATAATCATCTCGAGGAAATCCTGGGTATAATTCAAAGGACGTGTCCATCTCTTCAGACTCTCTGCCTTTTGGTACCACGGCGGTCTGATCCTGCCTTTCTTATCGAACGCTCCTCGTTCCTCACAAAGCTCACTCACATCAACCTTTCCCTTTCCATCGATGTCGTGTTCATGATCATGCAACTCAATAGGCGGTCCCTAATCTCTGCGCAGTTTGCCATCAATGTCAACCTGTCGAACGCACTATCCCATGCCATTGATCCAGATGCTGAACAGGCTATAATCCAAGCTGTGCGCGACAAAGACCCAGTAACCCTTCCATTACTCCAGAATCTCTCGTTCTACATCAAACATATCTACGAAGATCCCTCGCTGTCGCATCGACATGCAGCAGTCCTTTTGGATAGCATATCACAGGTGCCTTCGCTGCAGTCGCTAGTTGTAGAATGCAACGACTACACTAGAACCTCTGAAGGCCGTGGCGAAGGGCAATTGGAGCTGTTTGATTCCCTCGCTGGGTTTGTTACCAGGAACTGCCCATCATCGAGCTGTCTTCGTTCGCTTGGACTACTCAACGTCCCATTCAACGACGCCGAGGCGCTTCAACTCCTTCGAGCCACACCGACTATAACACATCTCACAATTAAGGAGGACTTTTATTCAAAGTGGTTCGACATCTTCACCTCTGGTTTCATGAAAGAAATGGAAATTACTTCCGGTTCTAAAGGTACGATCTATCTCAATACAAGAGCAAGCGTTCGCTAACTCACATTCTACACCAGCCGCTCTCGTTCCCAGTTTGAAGTATATCAACCTGCAGTTCCCAAATACGAAATCGGATCGCGATTGTTCGGGAATAGCTACGATGCTCAAGTCCCGGATCGGTACACTGTTATCGGGTTACATGGCTTTCCCAGAAGTGGATTCGTTTGACAAGTTATCGGTGCTCTCGCAACTTGGCATGGTGCTGAAAGTGGGTATTGGTCAGCAGGGGGTGTTTGGACAGAAGGCTTTTATTTAAAGTCTACTTATGCTTCCCCCCCGATTTCAGGTCTCTCTTTGCAGTTTACAGTCACAGGAAGAAGTATATTCATTTCGTACTTGCTACCCTTGCGATCACCACTGCACAGTATGTACATGATTCCAACTCCATGTGTTACGTATCATGTATATGCAATGTATTCCATACGTGCTTGGCCGCATTCGTACCAATACCAAAGAGTTCAAGGAGATGTCATCTTGAAAACAGTCTTGCTAGAGTTTTCGTAGCGCATGACCAAGCAAAGGTTTGTAAGCTCGATTGCAAAGGTCTGGGGTCAAGGCTTCCGAGTCACCATCTAATGGACAACATCGTAGAGGTAGCAGCCAGGAAGGACCTTCTTAATCTGCTCTTCGAGCCACCAGTACGGTGTCAGATAAGTAATGTCATTCTCTTCAGTCGTGCCTCCGCCGCCAGTGACCATGCCAACAATACCACCGCCCCTCTCAAGAACGATGGCACCAGAATCTCCGGGGGCAGAGAAGGCACCTCTCTTCCTATCGTAAGGTAGAACAGACACTTCAACGGAAGTCTGTTTGATACCGTGTTTGGTGTAGATGCGGGTGAACGAGTTCAACCCATTGACGCGACCTACAGTGGTGCCTGTAGCCTGACCGTTCTTCACCACGTGTACCCGTTGGCATCGAATTGCTGGGGCGAGCGGATCTCCTTGTCCTTCACGACACTGTAAGCTTGGAGGAGACCGTCGCGCGGGTACTTGTAGCTGCCTTGGTCTTCCGGTCGAGGGAACATGATCTTGCCGTAATCAGACGGTGAGAGGTTCCCACCTATGGGCGGTCAATATAATAGTCAGCTACGGCCACAGGACAATACTATGGTCAGAGATGGAAAACATACCAATATAGACCTGGTTGCCCTTGAATGATTTCCAGTCAATCTTTTCCTCGTAGAGTTCAATCAATGCCCAGTCACTGGTGAAGTGGTGGGGCCCGTCACTGACAGTGATAGGTTCGACGTGGAGGACAGAACCAATGGTGCGCTGCGCTAGAGTCGTCCTATATTTGGTGATGTTGCTGTGAAGCTTGTTTATCTTCTCGATGTTCCTTGTTGCCTTGTTCACCAAATCCTGATACTCCTGGCGCTTGTCAACCGTCTGCTCATCCTCGTCCTCACCCTCAACAGGCTCCGGCAACCTGGCAATATTGTCTTTCCAGATATCGATCGAGCTAGCGAGGTCACCAATCGTACTCAACATGTTTGTGACAGCGTTGTTGTAGCCCTTGTATCCGAGCGCAACAATCTCCTCAGCAGCTTGGCTGTCGTGTCTACATGACATGCCAAACGCAGGAAGACGAACGACATGGGCAGCAGTGAGGAGGACAGTGCGATTGTTGGCGTTGCTAACACGGAAGTATAGGGCGCCTGTGCCCTCAAAGTACGGCATCCTCAGCGACGCAATGGAAAGGCCGAGCGTAGGAGTGAAGGGCTTGAGAAGTTCGGGGACGGGGTCGCGAAGGGGGTCGAAGGAGAGCGACTTGGGGCCTGGAGACGCAGATCTGATTACGACTCACGGAAGGCGACTTCGATCTCGGGGAAGCCAGTCAGAGCGAGGATCTTCTTGATGGCCTCAGCTGCAGCCACGGCAGCATTGTATGGGAGAGACTTGGGATAGACTCCGATCCACATCAGGAATGGGCAGAACGGCTGTACCTCTCCCTCTTCAGCAAAAGCGACGGGGTCAATTGAAGTCCATGTGATGTTCTGGGAGTCGAGGAACTCGTAGATACTTGTACCGATAGTGTGCCATTGGTCGGCAATGGGGTGGTTGTAGATGGGTCGAACTTGACGAGTGATACGCTACGATTCCGGGCCTATGGGTTCGCGCCATGCTGTTCCCGATTTGTAAACGCAGGGAGGATTACTGGGCAATCCATAGAAGTCCTTGTACGCAGCTGGGTAGTAGTCGGTAAGGCGGGATGTGTCAGAGGCTATTGGAGAATGGTTTGTCAGTGTCTGGTTCTTGAAAGTGGCAAGGCACAACTTGAGGAACTCTGGGTCGAGGTTGAAAGGTGCATTGAAAGCCACTGAGAAACGAAAGATCAGTAACAAGGCGAGATAAAAGAGACCAAGTAGATTACTTGTGGAATCACTTGTTCTTGTAGTTGCAATGGGGAAAAGCAGAGATGATGTCGCTAGTAGACGACGAGATGGCTGGGTCAGAGAGAAAAGAAAGAGGAGATGAGGTAGCAAAAAGGGTCAAGGGGAGCCTGGAGGTTGACCAAGGGTAGAGGAGGAGTTCGAAGAGAAGCCGGATACTGACGCTCAGAAACACGTTTCTCCTTCAAGTCATCCTTGTCCTCTACTTTCATGACACTCTTTATTATATCTTGCAGCAGCCCGTATCGCCACCTCAACAACATCCCGGCATAAGCAGGGCGAGCGTGCAAATCCCAAGTTGGCGTCCTGAAGGAGCGGATGAAGCTGAAGAGTAGCTGGATGGGTTCAGGGTGTCTGATGCTTTCGCTGGAGATTTTAGGGTATTTTAGGGTAAGACGAGGGTATGATGAAGAAAATGATCTGGACCTCGAAGACGACGACGATTTCGAGGTTCCTCGGACAAGGATGCGAATAGAAGCAGCACACAGAAGGGCTGGTGCTACCAGGAACTGCGTAGCATCGACCTGTTCTCGTACACCTGGACTCCTCAATGCCGCATTCAATGATGCCGAAGCCCTTCAAGTCTTCGAGCTACACTTCTCATGATCAAGGAGGACTTTTTTGTTCGATACCTTTGCCGCCATTCGTGAAAATTGCTTCCGATTCTGAAGGTGTGATCCATTTCAATGCAAGAGAAAATTTTCACTAATAGTAATACCAGACGCTCTCATTCCCAGCCCGAAGTATATCAGCAACTCCCACATACAGACTTGATTCGGCATGTCGGAATAGAAAACGAACGGTCATATGTTTGTGCTACGAGAAGACATCTGCAATACGCTTTGCGACTAGGTCTCGTCCGCCGTAATGCACCTAACCAACAGCGGACACTGCACACCTTTCTCCAGTTCTCCTTCAAGAGTCGGAATCATTACTCCTGCTGCTTCCCGACGGATTCGACTGGATTCTGCCGTAGCAGAGAACTCAAAATTGCTGATCAGCTCAACGAGGAATGCCTGCATTTCCAGGATGCTGCCACGTTTCTTTTGGTTAGCTCGTCGTCTAAGGTCTTAATCAGGTTTGAATGGACCTACGCAAATCTCCAGCCAATGCATCCACGGTGACCGCCAGCGAATGTGGCCCTTGGGTAAAGATAAGCACGGAACCGCAGCTTTCAAGTTTCGACTTACAAATTGGCGTATACTCCGACCGAGGATCCGGAATTGGTACTTGTCGAGTTGAGCCATCGGTCTGGATTGAATTCCTGGGCATCTTCGCCAAACACGCTCTTATCTCTGTCGTAGAGATAAATAGGATATTGTACTCCGAGAGTACCAACCGCACCTGTTGTATCCATTTATCGAAATCACTACCTTCTGACCTTTGTGGATTGTAACCTCGTTGATATATTGTCCATCGGTTGCGACTATGGGCTCGCTGAGAGGAATCACGTCGTCTTCGTTGGCCACTCGTTGAATTTGTGGTATGACGGGACTATAGCGGAGTGATTCCTAAAAGTAGTATGACCATATCACTATGTTGGACTGGTCACTCTCATGATGGACGACTTACCTTGAGCACCGCATTCAGGTATGGTAATGTATCAAAATCTTCAGCTACAAAGGTCCCGGTGGTATTTCCATTAGCCGCCAGCTCGCGTTTCTTTGCGAGTATCTCTTCCCTGAGGCGGTTTTGGATTTCGGGACGCCGACCTAGCTCAACCAAAGTCCAAGAAATGGAATTTGCTGGAGGTGTGGGATGAGGTCAAAATTCAGGGACTTTATAATAAGAAGCGCACATGTAGTCTCATGTCCTGCCGTGAATATCGTGCTGTTGCGTTATTCATGATCAGAGAAAGTAGCTTGCAGTTTGACTTGCGATACTCACGTCATCTGAGAAAGCAGCTCCTCATCCGAAAGCCTGTGTTGAAAGCCTGTGTTTTTCGTTTTCTGACAAGTTGGCTTTCACTGTAGAAACGACAAGGATCAAAATTAGTAGTTTGTGAAAGGGTACATGAATACTCACCTAGAAGAGACATAACATCTTTATTGCCTTTGCCTTGGTCGATATCTCCTGCTTTCTCTTTGAGAAGCTGTCTTGCAACGTCTCTTGAGACATCTCTTATTAGACGAATACGTTTAGCCCGATCATTATTTGAACGATGTAACATGAATTCGAGGAGCTTGAAGGGTAGTAGTGTAGGCAGAGCCATAGAGACCAAAGCTGCTTTGGTAGGTGAAGCAAATGCATCGGCGCTACAGAAAAGTCAGATATACATCCATGAACCAACGAATAAGAGAAATTCAACACGTACAACAGGTTATTGTAGGCGGCAGCGAGACGATTGTCAGCATTCTCCATTGCGCCGAAGTGGTAGTCAAATCCAGCTGTGGAATCTTTCATTAACCAAGTCAATGTACTCAAGAACGGTAACGCACCATGTCCGATAGCATCCAAAGTTGCCCGAGAGACATATTTCGAGACGTTAAATACTTTTGGTTCACCGCCGGATTGGACAATAGAGTCTTTCATCGCGTTGGTGAGCTAAAAGAAAGTGAACAGCTGAAGGCAACGGAAGGAAATTTGGACGAACAGCAACGGCGGCAGACGAAAATATTGGGACCAGTTCTCGAGACGCTGGGGCACCGAAGCTTGGTTGCATGACTCTCCGCTGTCTCCGATGGTCATCACCTGTTACTGCAGTTATACCTGGGCCTGTGACACAAAATAATGAACAAGAGCGCTCGAACATGGACTCGATATAATTACCGCTCAAGAGGGCTGTACGCTGCCTCAGTTCCACGGTCCTTTCCCATCGGTAGTTCGGCGCATGAAGGATGTGTTGAATTGCTTTCGGGTCCGCGACGAACAGGCGTTCGTCCTGTAGACGAATCATGAGCAATCATGTTCTTCAAGAACAAAGGAAATCTCACTCCGAATGTTCCTCCGTATCGCACAATTCCGCCATAAAGTGACTGCCATTTGAAGTCCGCCTATTTCGTTTAATCAGAAGACAGTGATGACTCCGCGGCATGATCACCTACCTCTCCTGCTTGTGGTTGTAAAAGTTCTTCGAGATTTCCTGCCAAACAATCAGGTCGCCACAAAAGGATAAAGCAATATACATAGACAACTAACCTACGAGCCACGACTTGCTTTTCGGCCCACGGATTCTGGAGATTGGTGATTTGCGCCTGGAGTGCCAGTAAAGAAACAATGCAGCTGCAAGTATGAGAAGTTTTGTTCCAGTCTCCATTGTGTGGGGGTTGGATATGAGAACCAGAAGAGAACCAGCCTGGGTTTTATCTCTAGTTCTCATAACGCAACGGTAGCGGACTGCCTTCCGCAGCCTACATATGACTCGAAGAATTCCCCAATCAGATCACCCGGCGAAAGCAAAATCCCATATCAATCTTCTCATGCCCGACGTAATACACATTCACGACGTCTTTGCACAAACCCTTCTATCATCCCGTGGTGTTTACCGTTACACAGGCAAAAGGGTGGGTGTCTCGTCCTGTGTCTCGTCCTGTGTCTCTTGCGGTCCAGTGCCAGCGCGTTAGAGTCCACCATCGTTATTTTCAGGACAGCGGATTATCATCTGTCATGTCTATTATGGGCAGCAATGAGCATACTCTATTACGGATGAAGTCAATAGAAGACGATACCTGACATGATGACTATCATCCTGAGTTCTCCATGTATCCTGTAGTCAAATAGGAGTAGGCTTGAGGCCTGAGCAAGCGCAGGTAGTGGTGTCACTGTGAGAACATGGAGTTTGCGTTCGCTACAGTGCTGGAACGACTTGGCCTGCCCTAAACCCAATACCGATGATACCACGTGACGCGCGAATCTTCAAGTTGACTCGAGTTCAAAAGAAGAGCCAGGTTCCTGCGCGGCCAGAGGTACATCCTCTCCCTTTCCTATTGCCTTTCTAATTACTGATTTCCTTGTCATACAGCATCCCTCCAGCTTTCTGCATTAGAAGATACTATCAAAGAAAACAAGCTCCGCATGCGGCGTATGCACTTTGCGCTCCAGGGGGGTGCTTCGCTTGATGGAAGAGAAGGATATGGAGATCATACAGTTGCAAGAGGAGCATGAGACGGCACGAGGGGAGGTGGAACATGAGCTCTGTACTGCAAAGCAACGCTGCAGGCTACTGTTGCTCTATCTCGTGCTTCTACTTTCCGTCTAGAAGATGTCGCTCTGGGCTTCATGGCCGTGGATTGGCTTACTCCAATTTCCAAGGTTGATTTTCGAGTTCAGGTCCGTATATACCTCCGCGATGAAGAAGCGTTAATCACATTCGTCTAGCGGGTCCTTCATGCTTTCGCCTCATCTTGGTCTCAAGATATTCAGTGCTCGACAAAAGACTCGTACAAGATCATCACTCCTTGGGTTATCCCAGGGTACAAAAAGAGACAGAGACTAAGATACGCGCAAAATATTGGTAATACACGACCATAATCTGCCCATGGAAGAGTTCGAGCGAATAGCACGGCACATAATATCTCCCTTCTCTCAGCGTAGCTCTGGGTCTTTCCATTTTGCGAGCTACGTCCCTACAAAGAACAACTGCATCTACAGGTGAGTTGTTCTCACTTTTGTTGAGTTGGTTTTGTTCGTGCTGACGGCGATGACTCGAACACCTTTCATCGAAGCAAATAACTGGACAAACGAGTAGTGCTACGATAATCTAGATTTAGAACCCATGACACGGTACATCTCCAGTCTCTTTATTTACAGTGAATCATTCGCTAACGCGTTGTTATCAGGATTCGTATCGCATCAAACCAAAGCACCGAAAGAGTATTGACGGATGCGAAGCATTTGGACAAGAACTTGTAAAGTTTTGCGGTGGAATGAAGAATAGGTGGAAAGCTTGGGTTCAGTATAGGCATTGGGTGCCACATCGAGCGGATGAGACGATGCCCGTGATCCAGTCGTTTCAGAAGGTATATACTCCATCTAGTTTATGCGATACCTCTTTAATGACCAGCAGTGTTCTTGACGATTCGATGCAACTATATGTATATGCTCAGACAATGCAAGATAAAGTCCAAAGTATGGAGTATCGTTCGTCTGGGAGCATTTACCAAGAATAAAGCATATTTTCAAGGTCTACAATAGCGAGTTGGCGAGCGGGAGATATCCTTGCGGTTTGCGATTCAGATCAGCTCTGTACGTTCCTTAGTATTTCTCCGTTGTAGAATAATAGTGACCTTTCATAATATTGAGTGTGAATAAATGAAACGCGTCCAGACTATTGGGAACGAGCGGTATGTCCTTCCGAATCGCTTTCCCCTTATTGCTGTAGAAGATGTTTTTCCGAGTCCTGACATCGATAAAGCAAGATAATGAGGCGACCCGAGTGGGATAGTCTCGGGTACTCAGCACTCAGCATCCGTCAGCATCCTTTTCATGAGCAATGTTCGGTAAATTCTTCAAGCATCACATATTCGCGGGCCCGCTCAGGCCGAAACGGAGAAGACTTCAAGCTCCAGGATTACATTCCAAACTATCTTGCAGCTTCAACACCATAGATAATGTCAGGTATCAAGTCTAGCCGTTAAGATCTGGTGAGTATCCTAATCCCTATCCGCATAATCTTAGGACCCAAACTGACCTTGCCTTAATCCCCGTAGCTTTATTGCGCAGACTTGACTCACAGTGTCATCTATTCGCAATCTATGATCACTGGAATCTTGACCAAAGGGTCAAGAGTGTGTGCCTGGAGTCCTCGAAGTGAGTATCCGGTCAATTCAGGTGCGGACAATTCCACACCAGAACTGATGACTCCGGCTGCTATCGTCTCCGTATTCTCTCTACACAGAACACGGCTTACCGTACCTATTCCGAACCATGAATGAAGATGGATATCTATAGCGTAGATAGCAATCCTTTCGAAGCTGCAAGTCTTCGTTTCCAACGTTTTCGATTGACCGGATATGTCAATGTGGACGGGGAACAGAAGAACGCCTCGAGGATATCCCGTGACCTGGATTCATGGTCGAGGCGAATCGGAAGAGAAGGAGAAGACAGCTAATGAAATAGCCGAATTGACCCCGGAGCCGATGGTCGTGACGTGACTGAGAGGAACCATGGTTGTCGTTGGAAACATTGTTTGAATTGACAACGCCTTGTACTAGGCTTATTCTCGGATATCTGTTCTGTTTACCTATTCTGTGTGTATGATCTCAACAAGGATTTCGGGGATTGGATGGGCGGTTACTAGAAGCGCCCGCCGGGAATTACCGTGGGTCGCATTTCAAAGTCCGCCGCATGACTACCATCACAACGTCGAGCTCAAGCTTTTCCATGGCCAGGGGTTAAACCTCATAACTCTATCGTGCGTTTATTCAGCCATTCTCCATGAATATTCGTAATAGTAAATCATTACAGCTCTCATCGCCAGCTACATGATGAAAGAAGGATAGAAGGATGCTCCATGGCTACTTTATAGGCCCGATGGACCAGCTTCGTCATCGTCTGATCCCTTGTATCCTCGACGACGCTTGGGTTTTGGCTCTTCCTCGTTTTCATCGTCCTGCTCTGGTTCTCGTTCTCGGGCTCGGCGTTTCTTCTTTCGATCTTCGCCTGCCTGACCCCCCTCTGGGTGAGCACCGCTATAATCCCCTTGGCGTCGACGAGTTGTTTCACTGACCCAACAGCATCAGTGCCGAGAAAGGCGACGCAACTCAAGATATGACTTACCCTTGGCGACCTCCAGGTGTTGTAGGCTCTCCGTGACCTGGAAGTGTGTTCGTTCCAGGGCGAGGCGCACGGAACGTAAAGGGTGTACCACCAGGCTTTCCACCCGCACCACCAGTCCTTCCAGTCCCACCATTTCCACCTCCGGAGGGCCCATTAGACCCCGTGTTGTTGTCTGCAGGTTACAGATGTCAGCATGGTGCAAGGACATATGGATAACGCACAATTAGGACCGTTGCCAGTTCCTGGGACAGGTCCAGGTCCAGGTTCAGCGCGTGCGCCTTCTGTTATATTATATCCTGTCAGCCACCATGTCTTCCAACAAACAAGGGCCGTCGTACCATTGTACCATCCGATGACAGAAATAGTGCTTTTCCCACGATGTCAGTCTTGGCCCTATCAAAATATCTAGACATGCTCACTTTGCGCCCTCAGCTCGTAGGGTGTATTCAACATTCTTGTCCAAGACAATTTCCATCGAATGAGACGACATCTGTTGCCTATGTAAGCTTCGGTGTGCGCCGATCAAAAATTCGCCACTTACTCCAACCATGCCTAGAGTACAAAGAACGACCTTATGTTCTGGTTTACCCGACTCAAAGAGAGTTAGCTGGGTTTGCTGGAAAGGATCTGCAACGGTTGCTATTGCTGCATTGGACAGACGCAAACGGTGCTCGGTGACGACTTTTACGCCGTTTCCGGGAGCAACATTGGTAGACCTACAAGGTACGATGTTATTCTGCGGTAATCCATCAGTGTATAGTGGACACTCACCAAAGCATCTTTCGTTCGGATGGCGCGCAAAATAGTAGACGTAGAAGATGAAAGACAAGGAAATGTGTCGAAGGGCATACTTTTTAAAGCACCGCTGTCACAAGTCACAACTAGGACAAAGAAATTGTCGTACAAAGGTCTGTCACACTTCACGTAGTTTCTTCCTACCATGATGCGGGAATCATGCGCTCAAGAGGCAAAACCAGAACCTATCGCGCCCTCCAGGTACTTGAAAGCTCCAGAAGGGTTCGAATTCAAAGCCAGAATTCAGGCATCGGGCCCTGGTACGCGGATCTTTTCGCCTTTACCTTTCATGAACTCATTCCGTGGCAATACATAGATACTTCTGACCTTGAATACCCCCCGGCCGGCTTTGTACATCCTCGCTCCATTCGTCCCTTTGGGGTACCTTATCCTTTGCCAACCGCCAGTCAGAATATAAACGCGAAACCAGTTACGAAAACGTTGTGGCTCAAGACGATTGCCTCGTGTGTAACGGCTCATTACTTCAGTACTATAGCTCACTTCACGGATTACAGTTTTGTTGGTATCATCGCTGTTGGCCTTTTGACTTGTCTTGGTCTGTATCTATTCGTCTGCGCCGGGATCGCGATGAAAGAAGACATCAAGCACGGTGTACTGACTTCATCTCAAGGTGCGTATTACTTGTCTTAGGTCATCCTTCAGACTGACCTGGCCTTTAGCAATTGCATTGGAGGGTGCCGCTTGTAAACGAAGATACAATGAGAATCAGTGTGATACCCCACTTGAGGCAGTGGAAGAAGACTGTCGCGATTGGAAGCTCTGTATGGAACGTCCCGATACCGATGTGGGCATTCTTGGTGTCGCTGTTCGACGAGTCGCTTGGGTAATCAACAGTTTTGTCGACGGTCTCTCATACAAATCCTTGGTGGGTGATTTGTTTGCGTCGAATATGATATTTATTGACAAATGCCCCAGGGTGTCGTTCTCGCCCTGCTTTATATGCTTTTGACAGTATTGACGAAGTGCTATTCTCCGAGTAGGAGAATGGGAAATACTTGATTGGGCACAACACTTATCGCGGTAGTCACCTCATCATGATCTCACACAAATCAGAACCTTATTCAAGCTGCATCTCTGTTGCAAAACACGTTTCACTGCCACGCATTATCCCACTTACCCCTCAACGTATTACAACTTGTGTGTACAGTAGTGGTGTCAGTCATCCTACAAAATTGATTATACGTAACCTCAGAGATTAGGCCTACGTAGGTGCGATAATGTATGCTGTACTCTCCGCCTGAAATTTCCCGTGCTGTATGACCCTTACTGGCAGGCGGCGGCGACCGGCCAGCACGTTTCGAACTGGCGTGCTCACCGCTAACCCTGGTCTACGCATAATGGCGATTGTCACTTTCATCTCTTTGTTCTTAGATGCCTCTCGATGTGGCTGCCCTTTTGCTAAATACTTATAATATAAACACCCACTGGCAGTTGTCGTTCATCATCACACCCATGCCTCTTCAACAACCCAGAAAGTCGACCAACACCGCAGTCATTCAGCTATCTTCAGACGATGAAGGCCAACAAATCACTCCGAGCCGGCAGATGTTACCTGGATCAATGAACACCACTTCGACCGGCCATTCAATCATCGAGCTGTCCTCGGATGACGAAGACGGTCCTAAAGTCATTTCCCTCAGAAAGCGCAAGCCACCATTCGAAGATCTCAGGCAGGAGGTCAAACGGCTGAGAGGAGTACGTGCCAAACACCCCTTAAACCGCGCGATATAGCTGATATTTGCTAGGAAAACGACTCGTTATTGACGCAGCGCGACTTGATGGCCGAAAGTGTCCAAAATCTCACTGAGAAACTCACGACATCACAATCAGGATTGGAGGAGTCGGAGGAGAGAGTTCGCAGCGCGTCTGCACAGGTCGAACGTTTACAAAGGCTGGTCCAAGTATGTACAATGGACGTGATTCTTCCTCTATTCGAGCGATGACTCATTCTTTCCAGACTTTAGAGGAAAATCATGAGTTTGAAAACAAAGAACGACAGCGCCAAATACATGGCCTCCAAGGGCAACTCAAAGTGAGTCTAATTGTTTAAATCGTTGTGCCGAAATCTGATCGAACTTTCTAGCGGAATGAGCATTTAGTTGATAACACGCAACGCACTGTTGGAAGGTTGACTGCTGAATTGGTCAGCGAGGCAGCGAAATATAAGGTGATTTTTGGCGTGATTTCAGAGAGACCGATACCTGATACTCCTCTCTTTCAGAGCTTGAAGGTTGACACTGATGCAATGCGGCAGCATAATGATGTGCTGAATAACCAGATTTCTGAGCTACGATCATCAAACTTGGTGGGTATACGAAGCATCAATTGAGCGATGTTCACTCAACGCACAATAGGATATCAAGAAAGAGGATCTTCACGATAGTGTAAGGTGCGAAATTTGCGAATACATTATGATGCAGCCCTTTGCGTTAGTGACTTCCTTAGATTCGAAGCTACTGTCACTAATTAACCATTCCTATTCCAGCCTTCCCGAATGTGGCCACACGTTCTGCTTTGCGTGCTTAGAGCGGTGGTTCAACACAGCGAAGGACGCTCACAAACAGGCATACCCGCACTGGGACACCGAAGACCCCAATCGTGACGATTTTGACCTTCCTCGCAGCATACGGCGGGCTGCTCGCTCAGCGGAACAGGCTTCAGATATTTTGCCTGACATACTTGCATTAGCTCCACCACAGCCGAAGTACAGCTGTCCTTCTTGCCGTGCAAGGGTTCGCTTCAGACCGGTGGAGGTGTTCAGCTTTAAAACAGTCTCACAAGCTGTAGCCTTGTCACAACCTGAGGAGCCTTCGACTGTGGAGGTCACACAGAACGATTTCTGGAAGTCGTTCTGGCCAAATGATGGTACTGGGTGGCGGGAAGTTATACGTTTATACCAGCCGTAATGGTGTTAGGTTTCTTAACGATTTTTGATAGGTTGTACTATACATACCATGGTAGTGGAATGTGGGCCAACGGGGACCGCTGGTGGATTCGAGCCCTCGCCAGGAGCATATTTGGACACTGTAAACCAAGTGAAATTGTATTCGTAGTTGTATTAATAGTTCAAACGTTCAAATCATATCGATGGGAGATTCACTACGCATGAAAGGCTTGTTTGATGCCCCTAGTTCTCCTGCTTCCGTACGCACTCCCTGGTAAACCTCAATGCCCCAAGGATGACCATAAAAAACACATAAGGGACACCAAAGAAGGTGTAGTAACCCATCTCGAAAGTACCAATCTTTCGGTACTGGCAATGCACACCGTATCCCACCAGCTTCCATCAAAGATTGTAGGCGATGCCGGCAGTGTCAATACCAACATCAATTCCTTCAGTGATTTGGATATTTGAGCCACGTCGGCGTTTGAAGGATAATAAGGTGACCATAGATTTCGCAGCCAACCCCAAAACCTGAACGTCGTAGGTGTGAATACATCGACTGCCGACATGAAGCTCTGAGTTATGATTCAATATCGCTGTACAAGGAACCATACATTGGGCCTGAGGTTTCAACTCGAACGCCGGGGGGACAGAATAATCCTCTTAGTACTTGTGTATGTCCAAGAAGCGAATCGAGTACGAGGAAAAGTGTCGTGAAGGTATTCTGATCCACTTGTTAGAGGGAACGGTCCATGGATCTCGAGATAGGCTCCAAGCACACCAAAAACAGTGTATCGAGAGGGGAATAACATGATGACCTTGACATTGACTGGATAGTCCTTCGTCGGGAAGAAATTGGATTTTGCTCTACAGATTGGAGTTCGTGAGTCCTGATAGCACGTTCTGGCGATAATGAGCGCACAATTCACCAAAATCCTGATTTTCGACAGGAGTGTTAGGTATTCTACACCAAGGCCGACCTCGAGACATGGACGTGGAGGCACAAATAGTGCTAAGCTTTGGGGAATCGTTTCGGTGCTGAATATGGTGTTCCAAGGGAGATTCTATGAGGTATGGACCAACAAGACATCTGATACCGACATGGGCGTCGTCATGAGCGTCCTTTGATGGTCTGGAGATTCGGCAGACGATAGTGAACTGACTATGAATGAAAAAGTGTGAATGTGAGCCTTCACCACCCAATTGAGTAGCAGGAACATGCACACATTTGGACACCACCGAAGGGATATTGCGTTCCTCGCTCGGTCGTTTGTCTGGATCAGGATTCAAAAATCGAATCAGAATTGAGGCTGCTAAGCGTCGTGCTATCGTCCGAGGATGAACATTCAAGAGGATATGTGGACCATCTATGGGAGATTTGCTATCGGATAGGCGTCGTGAGTTCTAATGATACACTGAGGTGATAATAGCCCTTCCTTGAACCCATGGACTCCAGTCTGACCGTTCTATCATTGGGGTGTTCGTCGAAGTGAGGATTCAAGGTAGTCTTGAAACAATCCTTTACAACGGGACGCTCCAGGTATTTACTTGTTATACGGTTGTCATGATTTCTGTGACGTGTGGGGCGGACCTCGAAAATTTGACAGCGGCGGGACGGCAACCGGAATTATCGCTGAATTAGGCAGGATACACCGAGAAGCCGTTCCATCGATTATCTTGTTATCTTTCTTCTTCCCTTCGCATTCTCCTCGAGCTGGTCGTCCTATAGTCTACATACAGTCCGCGAATATCATCGTTTTATTCTCTAAAATGAGTGATGTTATGGATGATCCGACCTCTCAACCTATGAACTCGTCTGAGAGCGATGGAACCGGGTCCTCTCTCTGAAGAATTTGAGGATGACACACCCCCTCAAACACCCGCTCCAGCGACTCCGGCTACACAGAATGCGCCACCATTTACGACGATATCGGGAGGAATTTCACCCTACGTTCCAGGTCCAGGTGTGTTATCGTACCTTTATCTCTATTGACACAATTCACTGACCAATGTACGGTGTATGTATAGCTCAACACTATTATCATCATCAAAGCTACCCTTCCCCTGCATATCCTGCAGTTCAACACTATCCCTAGCATATCTATACGGCTGCCCAACAACCCTCAACACCCAGTTACCCGCCACCGCGTCACACATTCAATCCAAGTCACCAACCACTCCAGCAGAGTGCAGTCATTTGACACTCGGGTTGCGCCAACACATTCATCGCGGGAGTCTCCTCTTAATTTACCCAGACATGACGAGGAGGACGATATATCACGTCTAGAACGCGAATTTTCGCGTGGGATCTTTTGCGGCGTACTTGGGAATGGTTCACCACGAGGAAGAGTCGAAGAATTTGAATGGCTGAGCCATCTACGAACGAGCGAGGCGCCATTATTGGTAGTGAACAACTGCATGCGCCGTGCAGGTTTCCCGAGACTAGGGAACTATTTGATGAAGTTCTTACGCGAGGAGCCGTTTGAGGATCTATCCCTCGCAAAATCAGTCGCATCCTTCATCCGTTGCTTATCCGTGGATATCCGTGAGCATCCGCTGGCAATTGTGAATCGCATTTTCTATCATTCGAAGGCTGACATGCTCAAGCATGGGAGCACACATTATAAACCTTTCGAAGGCAACATCTCGGTACCGAAATACGCATCCCTTCTCATGGGTTCTCAGTCTCCTTTCCCCCAATCCGAATACTCTGAATACACGACCCAGCATGCGCTCATCAATTGGGCAGTACAGCGCACAGTAGAACGCGTCAATGACGAATCAGCGAAGCTCTGCAGGCAAACCTATTTTACACGGGTACCCAGCGTGAAGGTCTCATGGGACCTCATTACTCGCTTCAACTTCTCAACGAGTCAAGAAATTATAGCCAAACAGGCTCCGGCACTTTTCTCACTGCTGACCACGGCGGCATGTTCAGAGGATATGCGTTTGCGGCTCTTAGAAGGTGCCAGCCGGACAACGTCCACTAGAGGAAGCTCTACCCACCAACGAGGCCAACCCTGATGCCCGAGAAATACCTCAATTAACATTCCTTGACCCTCCAAAATGGTGGCGGAACCCACTTATCGTGAGTTGAATCGTCCTCGTGTCGCAGTATCTATTCTTACAATTTATTTGACAGGGTGTTACCGTGGCGATCTTAATGCTGATGCATTTTCATTATCGATGGGCGATCATATTCCCCACAGTCATCGGTGTATTTTTTATTTACATGCAATGCGAATAGGGATATCTTTTCAATTCTCGGACGTGCAGGGCTGTCATTATCATACAGTGCGGTACTGTCATCTCTCAATTTGCTTGCAGAGGAATCGGATAAATGTCTTCGAGCAATCGGAAAAACAATCGAAACTTCCGAGCCGACCTTCCAGCTTCTTTTTGACAACATCAATGAGATCCGACGTGCATGGCAGCAATCGCTCGGTCATGTCGACAAACTTCGCAGCGGGACGGCGGCAACTCTGATACTGTACTATTTCATTCGTTTCGGATGGCGTTGTGACCTGTGACCTTCCATCCGAAAGTGACCTGTCGGATGGTGGGCCTGCGGTCTGTGACCACGGCGAAAATTTCGGAAATTAACGCCCAAAATTGCCAAATTTGGGCAAAATTTGGGATGTTAGCGCTGGTAACTCGCTGGGAGGACTCGGATGATCCTCCAGTGACCTGTTTCTACGGCTTGAGGCCTCTTTACGTTCAGCAGAAAAAATCATTTTGCCGCAGTGAAGGAGCCGCGAATGACTGTACAACCTGTGACTCAGTCCATTCACATCGGATCACTCGACTGCTTAGGACGATTTTTGTCCAGTAAAAACAGTCATATCACGGCAACACTAGCTGCAACGACGTTCTTTGCAAACCATGAGGCGCACTATACAAGGAAGATCAAGTTTATATCTTTTTATCATGTCAACTAAAGTACTTAGAAGCTGAATGAAATGCTCAAGGTACATGCGGAAATAATTGTGTCGAAACATCTAGTAAACTTTAATGATGACACGGACACCTGGTAATTGGCTTCTAAGGTAACATATGATCCCTGCTCCTTCACGAAATTCTTGTTTGTCTATCCAGAGCCTCAAGCTCTGAACCTTCGGGTAAACTGGTGAGTGACCCCTTGATACGATGACTGTCTTCAGATGATGAAGAACTCCAGAGCAGTTCTCTTGGAGCGACACCGAAAGGGACAAGTCCGTGAGATGGGGTAGAAAGTGCTGGTCCGATGTTAACTGGTTGACGACAAGTTGAGTAAGGCCCCATACATCAATATTTCGCAACGCAGGCATCAAAGGAAATAACTGGATTGATTCTGCTTTGGAAAGGCGCACACGAAGCCACAGTTGGGAGACTGTGCATTTCGACCGAGCCAGGCAATCTCTCAAACATGGGACCTCCCACTCCGAGCCAACCGAATCAGGCACGGACTGAAACTTGAGAATAGACAGCATTGGGAGCGTGACACATCCAAATATGGAATCGGCATGTTCATTTTCCTGTGCCCATACGGCTAGTTCTCGAAGATGCTCGAGTTTCACTTGCTGGTTGGATGGCAAAGTCCTACTTCTGCCGACGCGGTCAACTAGGAGCCGCTCGACAAAAGGAAAGGTAGATAGAAACTCAGAGGCTTCGCGGATGTCGCATGATCCAATCGTTAGGCAGAGTACTTGATTACGAGGAACTATCAAATAGTTGGTCCCATGGTCTGTGCCCCTACCCGGATACATTTCAAGGGCACAGAGACTCGGAGCTTCTTGAAATAAGTCCAGACGGCGAAACGATTGACCTGTGCCGGATATAACGCCGAAGAAAAGATACCGCAATATGGGAATTCGACCTCGTATAGGAGAGAAGACGGGGTGTTGAATGACTTCGGGAGTGATGAAAAGAGAAAGGTGCCTCCAACGAGATGAACTCCCAACCAAAGCCTTCAAAACTGGGATGTAGTGGTGGCGCATCGACATCCCATCGGCGAAGTTCAGCGTCAACGTCAACGGACGATTCTCGGAACGGTATAAGAACAGGGACGTCATTGCCACCAAAGCTGGGTTCTCCAAATGACTAAAACGAACAGTCAAGCTACACCACGGCATGGGAGTACTGAGAATGATGGTACGCCAGTGCGAGCAGACCCTGGAGAGGGCAAGTGCAGGTGGAAGAAGGTGAGACCCCAGCTCGTTTGTCTCGCAGGCATGTCGGAAAATTTCCAGAAGAACTTCTGGTGGACATCTATGGATGGGTGAAAGCAAGGAGCGGCACTGTTGCACTCGGCAAGCTAGCGTGTTGTAAAGGTCCGTCACGGGAAGAAGCTCCGAGCGGAGAGCATACATCTTTCTTCGGAGAATCATGAGCTCAGGTTCGGCATTGCGAAGATATTCGGAGAGGACACCCCTATTCAAATATGACAGCGGCTGTCCCGTTCTGGAATCTTCGAGGAGAGTATCAACTATACTCGGCGGAATGCTGAAACATTTGTGCTCTTTGAGCGATTGATTGAACTAGATTGAATGGAAACTCACTGAGACAGAACCGCAGGTTGCCACAGCGACAATAAGGCGGAAAGCATGATCAAGTATCGGAAGTGCATAAGGACAGTGACCTATATAATCAGTTCGCCTTTTTATCCCCTTTGTAACTGTCACCCTGGAGTGATGAGCGCTGCTTGGTAAGGCTGGACCAAAAGACCTTTCAATTTGCAAAGGGGCACCTGTATAAAGATAGATAAAGCATTGTGATTTTGTGATGCCCAGTTGACAATAGAATAGATTGACCTGCAAGGGGACCGACCTCGATCAGTACAGGGACCTGTACTGGACCTGTGCTGATCGCACGGCCTCATGTCGAAAAGGAAACTGATCAGTAGGGTATATCTTATTGAAAACTTCCTCTGTGGATCCTTGCAGGGAATGTCATCGAGTAGTTCCTCTTTGATGAGCGGGTATGATCACGGAGGGAGAATGTCGAAATAAGAGAAGAAGAGACCAAGGTTATCGCTGCGAGGACTGCCGGAACTATGAACTGTACCTGACAGCGGGCGACAAGTTCCCTGAACTCGACTGCACTCTACATCTCCGGGGCCTTGATTTGATATTGGCTGAAAACCTTCCAAAGAAGACCTGAAGAGCGAGTTGTCGTCCAATTGCCAGAAGAGTCGCTCCGCGGTTTTGATTGAAGTCTGGGATACACCCTATACAAGACTAGAACGATAGAAGTTCCTAGGTTGCGGTATATCCAGTCTTATCTTTCCAGGAGTGAAGAGAGTGGTGGGCTTGAACAGCGCGGGAGCTAGTAAAAGTGTCGAGTTGGAGGCTGAACGTTGAATAACGTTGAATGTTGAGGGAAGAAGCCCAAGCATGAGTGTCAGCATCAATTAGACGCTCATGCAACTTTGCTCTCAACGCCCATCGCGTAGTTCCCAAGCCCTCAGGTAACTCTCATCAAGTCTATGTGTTCATTCATTCGCTAAGTAATGCCCCGACAACGTAGGTGCAAGGCTTATGATCAGAACTATTACCCAACTCGGCCATCCCAAGCGAAAGTTGAAATGTCATCATGCGCTTGATGCCATGACGCTCAAGGCTACGTTCAAGGAAGGAGTAAAGGGGCTCTTGCACCAGATGGTTGTGCTGCTGCTGCTCAACGACACGCCGGGGGTGAGGTGTTCGGATATCGAGGAAGCGAGTCAGCTTGGTATGTGATCTTGGGCTTTGAAGTCGATATCTTTAGCTGATCATTCCGCATGACGATGTTCGTAGAACTCATCAGAGCCTGGCATGCGGAAAGAAGAGAGCATTGACGAAGTAGCCTGCAGGTCCGGAGGCAATGACGGGGACATCTTTCGGCTCAATCCTGGCTTCAAGGACAGCGAAACTAAGGTTCATATCGACTCAATCCAGGCTCAAGTCATCCTGTGTGTTTTTCTTCTGCACTGCGTTTCTGATACGGCGCCTGACTTGCCAGTTGCAAGAAGAGGATGAACGAGAGCACACCATCGATGTCGTCGTCGTCAGGATCACGAAGGCGAAGCAGAATTTTGTTTTCATTTTTCATTAAGCTAATAGGTTGTTCTACAACACCGGGATACACCAGGATCCAGACCATATATATTCGGATCTGGAAGCAACTATGCGGAAGGATTTTGCACACCCGAACCTTGTCGTCCGCCACTGGAAACCTCGCCTCATATTTTTCGCCTGGACAATGTTCTAGCCAGGGTATCCCTTGACTTTTCTACCATGTGTTCTAGAGTCTCGATTTCCTCCGTCATTATACCTCACTTCCGCTCCTGGTCCCGGACAGTCCCCTGCGATGTTATCGTTATCCCCGACTTGTCTGCCGAATTAGGCGGCTTGTTTGGTGCAGATTTCTATTAGGAGTGCGAACAAATTGGATCTTCTGGGCTGATTGTTGGTTGGGTGTGGGAACGCCTGGTAAGGTTCGACGCTCTCTTTCATCCAATGGTCTGATCACAGTTACAACATTGGCTGAAAGGTCATCGAGCATTTGTCCGGAACTGGTCGAAAGCCCTCGTCACTGGGTTTCGCCATCATGATTTCATTTCAAGCACCCAATGCGGAGAAAAAGGGAATTACTTATGCTTGGGTGCTGGTCAGTGGTCACTGCACTGGTCACTGCACTGGTCAATCGTCGTGCGTGAGATTTGGGAAGCTTGGGCCACGAGCGTATAAATAGCCGCTCATGTATTGTCCCTTTCTTCCTCTGTACTTGCTGTCTAAAGCTGCTCAGTAAGTGATATGTTCATGCCTGCTAATCTCGAGTGCTGAAGACAATCAAGGGATCATGCTCACAATTCCAGCTTCGTCCTTTCCCAAGGTCTTTGCCATATTCATCCTTTCGACCCCATCGGCCAGTGAGGTTCTCCTGGTGCTCCTCGTCTACGCTTTCGTATTTTCGTTCGTTTTTCGCGTACTCTTGTGGCTCGCACGCTGCATCATCTCAATTGATGCTTACCTCGGCCGTGTAATTCGTCGCACTGCCACCTTGACATCCGTCTTCTTTCTATCCCTTTCATATCGTGCATTATCCGCTTGTTTGTGCTGCAGGTTCGCAATCCGGCCACGCTTATACAATGCTTCACTGGCTATTCTCACTCAGTGGTCACATGGCATTATTGCGTTCTATGGGATGGACCTCTTCAGGGCGCCGTTGCAGCAACGCCTATTGCACCACAAACTATATTCTCCTCTCGGGAAAACAGACACACAAGTCTCAGCCAAAGATTGTGCACTTTGCGCAATCGGTGTCTTCTTCTTTGGCAGCCAAGTTGTACAGGTTGTGTTGAACATCGTCTCCATCACTCACTCGGCACTGGGGCTGAATAGGAAAGGTCGAAATTGAACTCGTCATTTGATTACCACTTCTATCATATAGTGGAGCTGTGTATTTACCTATCTATTTACCAAAGACACAGTTTATATCTCGATATTACTACATAGTACGTACTAAAAATTTATACTTGGGACTGATGAAGATTAAACCAAGATGACCTGTGACTAGGTGTAATTTCCCGACATCTGGGTGAGGACTTTCCTTGTACATAGCGCGTTCAGGCCGGAATCCAACAGGATCGTCGAAGATAGCTGACATAAGTTGTTAGTCTAGGAGGGTAATGAAACCTAGAGGGATTCAAAGTCTACCACACGAGGCTGACCTTTGATCATGAGCATGCATGCATGCCGTTCCTTCTTCAAATTCTCTGTTTACTCGCAACCCAAACAATATCAACAATGGCTTCTCATGCTGATTATATCTCAATCCCCGCAACTGCAGGATTATGTTGGTGTATGCTCTGCACCGACCGATCGACGATAACCACCCGGGGAATCAATCAGAGGGCACGGTAAACTATTTGAGTAGAGAGGACTTTAGTGGATGGGCAGGAAAGAGAGGTCAGCCTACTGTGTAGACTATCGGGTGATATGATATGTTTCCGTGGATTATATTAGATTTCAGTGAATTCTATATATTTCCCGCTCGTTTAATGTGCTTATGGCGCGATAAACATGATAATTGCATACCCCGCTCTATCTACAGTGAATACCTGGAGCGTGGATAGAGGATGGTATCTGTTCGTTGGTGTTATGTACCCTGTGTAAAACCCTGAATTCGCCAAGGAAACGCGGCGGGTATACATTTCTTCGAGAGCGAATCGTGACTTGAGGGATGCTCGCATTGCATCATACCTTCCAGTTCCTTAGTTCCTCAAAAATATATGTACCACTGTAGTCTACTCTCTTCAGTCACAATGCATAAACCTTTTTTGACTATTACTGAGTCCTTCACTTGTATGCAAGGAAATAACATTTGATACAGTTGGCAGGGATCGTCGCATGACACCTGCACCTTCTTTCCGAAACCAACCCGCCAAATCGTTGATCAACACTTGATTAATGATTCTCTTCATCTCACACTGCCTGCGAGGAGTCAGCCAACGTATGGCACAGACTTCTCCTATGTTACCATCACAAATTTGTCGAAGTTCGAACGAGTATATGTCGGCGGAGTCTGCCGACCCACTCCCGCTAGTAACAATATGCAAAGGACATGATTGTCATGATATATACGTCTATGGGTCATGGCTACCGGCTAATTGATAAGATGCCCAACGATCTAAGTGCGATTATAATGATAACCATGGAGGCGACTGTAATGAGCACGTTTTTCGTTCGGATAGCAAACAAGACCTTGGCCGTAGTCATCGTCTCCAATTGCCACGTCTCTACAAAAATTTAGTTACATTTATGCGCACTTTCGAGCAGGTAGGAAGACCGAACCTGCTGCAAAACCTGTTTTCCACAATAAGATACGCAGTCCGACGTCATCATTCATAGCAATTGCCAGATGCCCTGTATCAGACACAGGTTCATATCCAGCCTGACGAATGGTAAGTTCTGGCATGCAAAATGACTCTTCCTCTACTCACACAGAACGCAGCAAATTCACCTGTTGACGAAATTCAGCTTCATCCTATGGAAGGTAAGTAAGACGGGCGTTCATTCACCTTTATTGGAATAGGAAAGATGTTGTTTGACTTTGCCTTGGAGGTCCCATAGGATTAGCTGGTCATCCCCGGTGCCAATTGCCAATTCCGCTGACAAAAAGCGAATATCCCCCACTGCCTGTGACCAGCCAAATACTTGTGAGCATGGTATAAATGTTTGAGCAACAACCGAATTATTCATGTCAAATAATTGATATCGGTTACGGGTGTTGTCCGCAACGAGGTACTGGGACGAATTCGGAGAAACATCCGTACTAGCGGTGCTTAGTTTGGCGAATGGAACTATAGGTAGAAGCTTACACATGTCCAGTTGCCCTCATTCCGTCAACAACGTCAGCTTCGACAGGATTTGTTTGGAGATTTAGTTCCCAAATTCTAATGTGCGTTAGTGAGAAGTTTGCAACAGCAATTTGTTGGGAAACTTACACAACAGCACGTTCTGCATACGATACAAGAAGTGTGGAGGGATCCAATGCAAACGCCGATACAAATGTTCTTTGTGATTGGTCCTGAAAGGTAGCGAGGGGGTGGCGAGGTAATTTGCCCATGTAGTTCCACGTAGTCTGAAGATCTGAGTATAGCTCAAGAGGAGTCCGAAGCCTTGAACTAAATGACACCTTACCGCGAGGGATACCCCAAAGTTCTACATTGTTTCCAATGCACACCGCGACGATTTGGGATCCATCCACCTCAGATATCTTAGCCACGGACGTTATATCCCCGGTACCCTTCACTTGAATGCATCGCATATCTGCTTTTTTCTAAGGTTGATTGAGTATGTAATTCCCGAAATGGCGTACAACGCACTTCCAGAGGATCCACTGCATACATTCGGCCATTCCTACAACCGGCAAGAAGCCTCCTGTCGCCGATCCATGTCAAATTGAGGATGTCTTTCGAGCTTACAAAAGTGGCCATAGGACCCGGCTTCTCTTTTTGGAGGCTTGAACTATCCCAGATTTCAATATACCGAGTATAGCCCACCGAGAGATAACAGGCGCTCGCAGAATATGCTATGGCTTGAAGAGTCCAATGCGGCGAGCGTCGATGCGGGAGAGTGAGTGTGCTATCATTATACCAAAAAACTTTGGATAATGGCATGGTGGGGCAGGCTCGTTCAAGATAGACGAATATCAAAGAGAAGGTCAAAGGGCGGGTTGCATTGTGCATGTTGAACGTTGATCGATCCTGGTCTCGGGATGTTCCGGTGCTATGTAGTCTAAGTATGCAACAAGTACCGACCGCTGTAGGACAGCTCTAAGTTCCTCACCAACGCAATACCAATTTTCGCCTACCTTTGTTTGGCTTCCTCCCGCTGATAGCTCTATGTCTCTCCAACCTCAAAAAAGGCCTCTTGCTGCGCCTCTCTCGACGGATATCCCATTTTCCACGTTACCTCGTACATGAATAGTGAAACACAACCGGGTCGACACCAAAAAGTCACCACATTCTGCAGGATAATTGGCCAACATGGTCTTGGAAGTTGGACTATGGGGCATGAAGTTGGTTGTTGGGAGACTTGGGTAGGATGGGAAGGGCGTGTTGGTTTGGTTAGAGAACAGAGGAATAAAAAAACGGTACATGATGTTCAATGAAGCTTGTGCAGGAGGTGTGTTCTCCCATGTGGTTCTCCTGGATGTTGCTGATCTCAATGCTTTATTGTAGGTTGTGTTCGAAGAACCCGCAGCACACGGTAGTCGCAAGCCTCGGACTTCAGACACCTAAAAGCCATGCTTGAAAAAGCCTATCGACATCACAGGTATATTCACTCACTCCCATTCTGATTCTTGCTTTAATTCCTTGCCATTCTCCATTTCTCGACGATTTTCACCGTACTGCCATCGCTATACCCTCGTCCTACCCGCACAGCTTCGAATACACCCTCAATAAGAGAAAACCGAAACCGATGGGATACAGGTGTGTTTGTTCTTAGATGTTCATTTTCGTTAGCTAAAATCGGGATTGAGGTGTTACACACCAACGAACTCATGCCTATGTGACCTCAGCACGACACTGAGTGCGACTTTCCCCAGATCCTCCCCGTCGCGGTAAGGGCTGTTCTCTACTCAACAGCGCGGTAATGGACTGGGCGATTGGTCACATATCAGTATTATGACACCGGCGGCCTCCGACACCATGTTTGAAACTCAGGTTTGGATTTTGTCGATAGTCATCGCTATAGATGACTAGTCGTCGACCGTAGCTGAGGTCGGTATATCCAATTGAGCTCTATCCTCCTTCGAGTCTGACGTCGATGATACAAATCTAGAGCTCCTAGGAGGAATGCTGATGAACCGAAGAACATGATGTTGTGATTGTGCGAGTGTGATTGTGCGACTTAGAGGTACGTATTCTGGAGGCTTTACGGTGTATTGACGGAGCTCGCTCACAAAGTCAAATAATTTCTTCGGTGTACCGTGTCTTGAAGGCCACTCTCGGACAAAACCCCCTTAAGCCCCTGACGCTGCATATATTGATGATTCGGAACCGGTCACAAAATTGGCCGGGCATTGCGTGAAGAGGATACTCGAACAGCTGCAGAGAAGGGGGACGTGAATGAACAGGTAGACAAAGAATTCCATCTGTACTATGATAACGGAAACAGTGTTCAACATCTTGATACGGACGATACTGTACGTTGATTGCACCGTAACGAAGTATGGTTAGCTATGTACAACTTTTTTTGCTCCAATGCTAGCGATACGTGAACCAGCTCGTGCGCGGAAGGTATTCAAAGCCGATGAGAGGTAGCGAATGATGTTTGTCACTCAACATCTCGAGTTCGGGAATATCGATCCTTCTTCCTACTTCAACAACCCCCTTGGAGAGTAACGACATCAATGCAACGTTTTCCTCGATCTTCGGGCTCCACGCACCTCTCATTATTTATTCGCTTTGACACCAATCCCTCGTCCATTGAACCTCACTTCTAACTGAAGTCTCAGAGAAATCCGTTCATCCATTCCGACGCGCGCCTCTCCTCCGTAGTCGCTTCGGCACTGAGTACTGAGCACTGAAGCTTGGAGTACTGCAGTACTGATCCCTCGTCCATTGAACCACTTCCCCGGCCGACCTCCTATAACACTTGTCCCTCCACGGTAATTTTCCGCCTCAGAAAAGGCCCTATGTCCATTCAACAATCTCCCGACGTTAGGAAAGAATTGGGTCATTCTCTGCTTGGTAGCTCCTTTGCAACGACCCTCGCCACCAATGGTAATCCTAGTGGTGACCACCGGCCTTCCATATTCCAAAGGGACCTCTGTTTCGTCCCTTTTTTCCACCAAAACACCGAGCCCGTTTGGGTACCTCAAAGAACCATTTGTTGGATGCTCCTGGGTGCGTTTCTCGCTGTCAATAATTTGGATGAAACTTACCATTTTCTCTGATCCAGACACTGCCAGCTGTCTACGTCCTTGAAAGTGGGCTCAGCGCTCGACGACCTATACCACAACCCAATCACCGTCTCGAGCTCAGTGCGTCTAACACCGCTTCCCGCATCATCGACTCCAGAAACCTGCTGAATCGTTTCAAAAGCCAGAATACCTATGATTCGGAGGCATCAAGGCTGCATTAAACTCAATGAACATAGTTATTCAGACATACTCTCAACATTTGAGACATTCTACGCTACTCCCTGGGCGTTTACCGGAAGCGCCGGAAATGGCATTCCCGGCAGTTGGGCGCGGCGATGGGAACGTTGTGGGGAGTGAATGCTGAAATACGCGCCGGGGTCACCAACTCTCTAGAAGTTGTAGAACCAGTTTAATTTCTGCTAGTTTGATTACCACTCCTTCCGCATTCCAATGTGATTTCTTCCACGACAGCATCAATACCCTACCACCGTACACTTCGGCCATAATCCCCGTGCAGTCACAGTGGGTTGTATGTGCTTTCAGGCTCCCCGTATCTTCTCCTGGTCAATACATGTAAGTAGTGAGTCGATATCTGGGGTGTGGTGACGACCATCGGGGTACACAGGTAATCTGCAGGTGCGTTTTCGGAAAGATATAAGGAGTGTACTGGTTGGTTAGACGTCCAGTAACGGGCACTATGGGACTGAAGAGGTGGTGAAGAACATCGACCGCTGTCGATGTCGAGCATGGTGGCACCGTTGGAGGGGTCTACAGCGTAGTCGAAGAACCCGAAGGCAGTAAGAGTTGAGCATCGGTGAGCAGAAAGAAATGACCTATGAGTGGACGTTAGTGATGGTTTGTGAATAAAGAAGTGGGAAGAATGGGTCTCAGGACACCGGAGTCGAGGATTTCCTTGACATGGATTATCAATGTTAGTGTTAAGAGAGATGCTGCAGCTTGCCGGGTTTGGAATCCAACTAATGTCCCGATACTAATCTGCTTCGCAGCTTCTGCAATCCTGATTGCACCAGCTAATTCGCTTCCTGCCAGCTACTCGATGAACGGGTTTTTTCCTCGCTTGAAGGACTGGTATAGCGGCATCTACGCGTGTGAGACTTCGCACAGAGATGGCTACCATGTCGATGTTGGCATCGTTCGCGATTTGCTCGGTGGATCCATGGAAAGGCTTGATAGTGCCCGATGCGAGCTTTGCAGCACTAGCATTCTCAGAAGTGGGATTGGTAGTTGAGATGTCCGTTAGAGTGTATTTAGAAGAGAGTGGCTCCTCGAAAATAGGTTGAGCAAGTGGTATATCTGCCCAGCTTGTTGCAGAGAGACCAAAATCCGAGCGTAGTGGAAGGCATTTGAGGTTTGAGCTCGAAGAGTTCGTAAGTATGTTTTGGGGGTTGGTTGATATTCGCGTGGTACGGAGGTTGGTAGGTAGAAGACATGCTGACTATGATTCTCTGTCTGTTATGGGCACAATTGTGAGCTTACAATGGTCTATAATCCGAGCTATACATCGGGACCATGCGCGCAGAATGCGAGGCAATATGAGTACTTCGATAAGGAAACGTCAGTTAAAAGAGAAAAAAGACAATTAAAAGCGCACGTCTTGAATGTTCAATTACCCTAGAGCTAGGTGAAGGACATCCAAGTCCAAGATGGTTAAAGCGAGAGAGAGCTCTGCGCCGGAGTCTCACGCGCACGCCGCGTCTTCTCTAAGTCTTTCACGATTACCTTTCCAACCGGCATTTCACTCTTCTCGATCTCAACGCACCTTGGATAGGTCTTTTTCGATCCCCTTCTTGACGGATACTTCTGCTTACCGGATACTGGCCTACGTTTCTTGTATGTACATGAAGAACGAAGGGCAACCGAATCGACACCATAAATCACTACATTTTGCAGGATAATCGCCCAACAAGGTCTTGGAAGTTGGGTTATAGGGCGTTTAACTGGTTGTTGGGATACGTGTGTAGGGTGGGAAGGGAGTGTTGGTTAGGCTGGAGAGTAGAGGAATAGGCATTGGTAATCGGAAAACGGTTCATAATGATAGAAGCCCGAAGGTGTGCTCTCCCTCTCGGCTCTCCTGATCGTTGCTAATTCCTATGTTCTAAACACCTAACACCCTCTGGTCTTGGAAGAAGGCCTGGAGCACCCTCATCATCGCCATGCATGAAAGCCGTATCGAGCCTACAGGTATATCCACCCACTCACTCCCTAATTCCGGCGCTGACACCTCCGCTGTTCTCGATAGCTCAAAGATTTTTACTTCGCCATCACTATATTCCCAGTTGTCCTATGAATCTGAACATACCCTCAACAGGAGCAAATTGCTAGCGAATAGCCGTAGATGATGCTAAGGATCGTGCTTGGCTAGGAACTGTCAGGGAGCAAGCCGATGGGATAAAGGTGCGTTGAACTTGGTAGTCAAAAGGACGTTTTCATCAGCTAAAGTTGAGAATTCGGTGCTACATACCGATGAACTCATCCTTATGTGCCCTCCACCACGACATTGTTTGTGTGCGATTATCCCCAGATCCTCCCGGTCGCGGTTACGAGTAAGGGCTATACTCCGCTCAACAGCGCGGGGATGGATTGGGCGACTATTCTTCCATCCACATATCGGTGGTCGTTGCTATAGAAGGTCAGTATCTCTGATCGAGCTTTATCCTCCTCCGACTCTGATACTGGCGATAGAGGAGAAATTGCCTGGAAGGGCCATCATGTGTACCAGCGCAAGCTTTTGCGTCAGTTTTATTGCTATCTTTATCTACCTGCCCTGTTGCTCATCCCATTACTTAGTTCGAATGCTGTCAAACGGATGGCTAACGACGTGCTCTTGTGCTCTGAAAACGTCTGTATGCTTATCTCGATGGGTTGACCTAAGATTCACATAGCATCTGCTAGCTAATAGTTACATACGAAGTTGATACCTGTGCTGCTCAACACAGACAAAGGGCGAATTTCATATTGTAAACATTAATATATTACCAAGAACGAAATCTTGGCTTAGCCCTCTTCAAGACTTGTATTGGCAAAATTCCCGACTACTACTCAGACAAACACATCAGGGCCACCAAAGTGCCTCCATATTCGTATATCCTGCAACCTGTCTAGATCCGTTGTGCAGAAAATCAAGGCATTCATGAACGACTAGTCATTTGCTCCCTAGTAGAATGTGATTACCAACCCGTGAGTGACAATGTGGAGTACATCACATACCTTCCATTGAGGTAAAACATGTACCGTGTCCCGATCTATTCCCTGAATTGACATTGGAGTATAACCAAAGTGCGTGATGACATCGTCTAAAGGTGTCAACACGGGATCGGACCTTGTAGCTTTGTAAAATAGGCATCCTCCAGCCAACCCGAATCGGCGGAAAGGATTGCGAAGGATATCATCCCCTTTCAAGGGCCGATATGGAGATATGAGAGCAAATGTCTTCGTGATTCGGTCGTTATTTCGTCCTCGCCAACTTACTGTGTATAGTTTAGAGATGGTGCCAGCAGTCCAGCCTGTTTGGGACCTAGTATCGTTATAGACAACCTGAGCATCAGCGAAAGCCTCGTCTTGATTGGTGAAGACAAGGTCGAGTCGTTGAAGCCTCTTCCGTTCGTATACGTCCCGCGATAGGGTTTTAGAATCTGCGTTGGGCAGACGATCGACGTACTCCTTCAATAGTCTCCAGACGGCGGTACCCAATCTTGTTGTAGAAACGTTGGAATTTATTTCTTCAGGTACTGGACGGAAGTGAGTATCGAATGCTAGAGCATCGCTTATACGTGTACCACGTAAGTCATGCTCAAAGGCTTTTTCGAACAATGGAACGACCGATGCCAGCTGTGGAGGGAGAGTTGTGGTATGGAAGATAGCGCGGAGTTTCTGGGTTTTGCAAAAATGACTGAACATGGACTTTTCGATGTCTCCTGTGACAGAGGATGAGTAAGTTTCCACTGATTCCCAATTTGGTGCACATACCCATGCGTGAATTTGTAGGCACTTGTTGTAAGAGATAATTGTAGCGTTCAAAAGGGAAACACCTCCAACTGTGTACAGGACCAAACCGTCGGAGAAACGTGCCAAAGTGAAGGGCTAAATGCTGATAAGGTGAAATTGCGGTATGAGGATAGATGTCTCGCAGTCCGGTGACATATGCACGATAAGACTCCTCGAACTCTTGTATCTGAACTTCAGATATTACTCGCATGTTTGCGAGTCGCACAGCTTTAACAAGATGCATAAAGTTCTCGAGCATCGTATACTTCCGCGAGCCCGAAGGTTCATGGCCCCATAATCTAGTCAATGTGATGGGCAAGTTGATTGTGCAGAATGACCGCCACTGATCGGCGCTAAATTTGCCATGCGATGCTTCTCCAGGATGGCTTGGGGCTTTGGGAAGCCATGACGGCAGTTTCAGAATGCCCATGTCCTTCCTGATTTCTGCTAGTGTTTGCTTCCCGAGGACCCCGGTCTTTTGTCGACCTTTCGAAGATTTCTTGAGTACCTTGCCCTTTTCGTTTGTAAATCCGCGAATATATCGCTAAATAAAACCATCAATAAATAGTTGTTTATCATGCAAGGCCTTCTACCTGCTGATGGATAAATTCCCGCATGGCCTCTGTACTTCCAGGGATCTCAGAAGAGTCATCGTCCAATGTCTCCGACTGAGAGCTATAACTACTAGTGCTCCCGACTTCTGAGGTATCATCTTGGTACGTGGAGTCGTCGCTGTCGGTGGAGGATTTCTCGACATCATTGAATAATATGTTCCTATAATCGGCCTCGCGATCGACAGTGGCCTGCTGTCTCAATACCAAGAATTTGCACAGAGCACGCAGTTTCGTCCGGGGCATACGATCGATAGCTGTTTTTGGAGAGGACTGTAATACACGAAGGTTTTGGTCGTCATTGTCACTCGTTTCGGTAGTACGTAGAGGGGCATCTGCCGCGGGCAGTGGTGGGGATCTAGACAGTACCTGCCTGGGACGGACCTGTAAATTAATCAGTAAAACATCGGGGAAAAGACATAACTACTTGCCTGGGTAACCAATGCATCAACGAGCGCTTTTTTGGACTTCGAAGGCTTGCCAGACGCGGTCTTAACCTGAAGGCCATAAAACGATGTCAGACCCTGGAGAACGCTCAAGTCGAATTGTTGTAAAGTAGCCTTGGTCCCTCCCGTTTCCAAAACTTGGTGCGCTTCAACCAATGTCTGATCCACGGCAACAGATTGTTTAGTAGGTTCTTGGCTTTTGGTGGTCGGCTGGCCGGAGGGGGCTTGAACCTGCTTCTGATCACTTGTGAACCACTTGTTATCTATGCGCTAGGAAGTATCAAAATTGAGTTTGATTTAGGACCCTTGAATAGAATATACAACGTCGTACCAGTTGTAATAACCGAGATGTGATTTGGCCCTTGTTTCCCCGATAGTCAAGACCTTGTTGTGCAGCTAGAAAGCGTAGCACTTTCCGAGGCTGCTGCTTCAGTCGAGAAGCTGAGCCAAATCGCAAGACATTCCATCCTTTGTCCTTTTCGTCATCTGATGGTTCTTCGATATCCCATAGCCCGTCACAATCTTCTAGTTGAACCCCCATACCCCATATATCCCTGCAGTGACGTTGAAGTATGCGAAGGTAGAAGCAATGCATGCTGTCAATGACAGTATTCTTGACGGGATCCCAATAAGGTAGACGCAGTAGTTCTGACCATCGTATTCCATTTGCTTTGAATAGCCCATTTCGTTCCTCTTCTGTGCTAGCATCGAGCCAGGCTCGTGCTTTACGGCGATGGTCTTCCGCAGAGCGGGAAAGGAATGTCGACTCGTGTAGATTACCGAGATCCGTGTTTTGACACACAGAACAAGCGAACTCCTTGGTGGAGTGATGTGCAAAGCCTGCCAAAAGTCGCGCAGCTGGTAAATCGCAGACCAAGCAAGCAAGGGCGGCTCGCACCGAGCGACCACGCGGATGTCCTGGAGTCCGGCTGATGAATATGCCATTCTCCCAAAGAGATAAGAGGTCGTCAACCAAAGGTCGAAGAATGTAGTTAATCTGATGAAACGAAGGTTCCTTTGGGCCCGGAATAACACCGACAAGAAACATGTTCTCTGCTTTGTAACGCAAGGACGGGGGAAGATTCAGGCAGACCAAATATATGCCACCGACGCTTGCCTTTTTCCCAGCCTGCTTATTGCCATAGGGAGAGAAATGGTCGCAATTCAGGTTGAAGAAAAGGCGCCCCTCGTTGTCAGAGGGGCTCCGGAACGGAGTCTTGCCGTCTGGCCCAAGGAAGTCGTGGATCATTTCCCCGTCCCATATATCCTCCATCACTCGACCTGGGCGTTCCTTCTTGCCGAGGGGTGTGTCTAGGAGTTTTTCTATGTCGGGTCGATTATACATCCATGAGATCCACCGTCGTACATCGTTATACTGAAAAGTGCGCACGGGGGTGTCGCTCCGACTCTGCGATGTCGATCGTTTTGATTTCAGCGTACGATGACAAGCTGTGCTTGTCGGCGCGGCCTGGTTTGTGCATCTTGTGGGACAGGAAGCCAATGGATATAGCTGAAAACACTTCGGACAGCAAACGAATTCCGTCGAAGATGTCTCCAAGGCCAATCTCGTCATGAGCGTACGAGGATCGATGGGTATACGATTATGGACTTCATCCTGAGTCAATCCAACGCTCGTTCCAATGATGCGTAGCATTCCTAGCACGAACTTCATGCGATCCATAGACACATCGCATAGCAAATGGAGGACGGACGCCAGGAGCCAGATAGCAAGAAATACCTGATCTGCAGACTCAAAATCCCAGAACAATGGGCCTTCAGAGGGGTGAGAGCGCTTCACCGTGCCTTTAAAGGGGTAACTTACGCTCTGGTACAATCCGTTCTTGCTTCCTCTTCCACCAAACATGCCATTGATGATGCCACTCTTCTCTTAATGTACTGTTCACCTGCACGATGGCAGCGTCGAGCAAACTTTCGACCTCGCGAACCTGTGATCGGAACCGAACATCGTGGTAGCTACCGATGTTTGAAAGTATATCGCGTATGAAGATCGATTCGTCGTGTAGCCGATGCTGAAGGCTAAATATATCTGAATTCGACGGATCGTCCGGACGCAAGGGGGGGATGCCACTATCGTTAGGAGGGGTTGGGATGGATGAGGGATCGAGGTCGAATGTTATAGTGGAACGGTCCCAAAACTTGTCAGGATCACTCCTTAATAGTAATAATGACGTTCGGATGCTCGAGACTTTCCCCGCTAGATAATGTGGATCGCCGTGGGTTGACGAAGTCGCAGAAGTGGGCGAATCAGGTGGAGTCGCTGTAGCTGGTGACTGGCGATCGGGTACGATCAGATTGTCGATGACTGTGGGAATGGGTATTGCAGCTGATGTACCCATAGGTAGCTCTAATGGTTCAGGAGAGAGGTCCACCCTGCGTTGAGACCAATCATCAGCGTTGACTTCGCTTCGATGCTGTCGGTATTCCACTTGTGATGTAAAAAGCTGGCCTTTGCCCTCAGGTGTGACTACAGTGCCGAACTGTGCGCATTCGTCGCAAGTGCACACATGGTAGAGCGCTGGCCTTGGTTTTTGACGTTGTCCAACAGGCTGCCCGTCTTTGAGATATGGACGCATTGAGCAGGTGAACAGGGACCTGGGAACCCGAAGGACATCGATCAATTTCAACTCGGACCCTATCATTAGCAGGCTGATCACTGCCACAATAGCATTTATGGTACTGTAATCTGACATATCGAATAACTGGATGACCGACGTTCCTCCGAATCAGCTCGCATCAGTCATAGGCTCGGGCCAGCTTGTGACATCGACTCGTATAACACAATCTGCACAAACCCTTTCTTGTCTTCCTCGACCTCTATTACTGCAAGACCTTCACTCTGGAATTTGTGAAGGGAGTGCAGAGCGCCTGCAATATCACCGACATCGTGACACCAGCCAAACAAGATAGATTCCATCCTGGAATGCAGCGACCTCGAAGGCTTTGTCCTAAATTCGATGACATGCACAAGGCTACCAAGGACACTACGAAACTAACTGTTGACATTACATCTCAATAAAGATGCGGAAATATCTCGGAACGTACCCAAAGTTCATTTGCCATTGGCTACACGATCTAGCTTGGAACTAGCCACAGCCCGCGATTTTTTTCAGTCAAATATGTTGCTCATTTGACGACAGATCTCCGCCGAAATTCTGTTGTACTTAGACTATCGCTGGGACCAAAGGCACTTGAACGTTGAACGTTGAACCAGCATGTTGCCCTATTGTTGTCTATTGTTTACTCAACGCTGCATTTTCCTTCTTTCGGAGACCAAGCACACCAGAAGAAATGCTGACTGGTGGGCAGGGAGTAGCCCATTCAGTCCATCCGAATCACGGATCCCAATATGAGAGGTTTGACCAGACCGCGGAAGCTGAGCGCTGAGCGCTGAGGCTTGAGTCGATGTTCATGTTCAAGTTGTGATGCATGTGATGAGCCGGCAGTCTGGGGTTGCGACAAGATGAGATCGATGAGAGCAAAGATTGCCTTATAAGTATGAAAGTCCGGAGCACCGTCCCGTTACTGATTTGATCACACATTACATTACTCAATCGTTCTTCGAGTATGGCCTTTTGTAAGCCTAGTTCGGGCGGGGTACAGGTGCGCAAGTGATTGAGATATGTAGACCTGAGCGGACCTTGTATGACGATGCAAGCATGCATCAGATATGTATCTATTTTTCGGGACTCTGACATCGATAAATCTAACAGTACGCGCGGGCTGGAGTCGGGGTTTCCTACATATGTTGCCCGATGAACTATCACGCTACTCAGTTCTTGATGACAGGCTGAAGATGGACACGACATACGCACCATGCAGTGGTCAAGCCAAGGCTACATTCTCTGCCTCTTTACGGTCCTCTTATCCAACTCGGACTCCTGCTTTCGTTTAGTTGACATAACCGCAATGTCAGCTTGCTTTCTATCACGCAAAATCATTAACTGCATCCCCAGTTCATCCAATAGCTCGAACACAGCCCCTTGAGTCATTGCGCCGTGACAAAAGCTTCGGCGCGCCTCCGACAACTCGTGAAAGATGTTCTGAATTATAGCAAAATCTGGCAACATATCATTTACTAGTCAGATGCGACGGTAGATAACTCACCATTCTTGAGAGTTGCTACGACGCGCACTCGCATTTGTAGCCTCTTAGTGATTTCCTCTGTTGATGAAAGATCTCTTTACGGAAGCCCTTCAGGTAGTAAATCCAACACACCTTCCAACTCCTGTCGAAGATCCGCATCCGTAAGCTCCCGAACACCCCGTTCATGGACACCCATCAATTGTTGTATCTCATGCTCCTTTGCCTTCAACTTCTCCTCGTACTCTTTCTGCATAGTCTGGACCTCTCGTTCCTTGGTTTGAGCGTGTGATGTTATTTCAGCTGTGAATGATTTGGCAAGGGAACCGAGGACATAACCAGGATGGTACTCACTCTTGTACTTAGTAGTCATAGTCGTGATGCGGTCCTCCAGAGACGCTTTCGTTTGTTCATATTGAGAAGTTACCGCTTAGCAAAAATGTCAGCTACCATACAATTCGTACTATGTGCAAAAATGAACACACAATGACATTGAGCAATCAGCATTTCTACTCTTTGCTGGCTGTGTTCGTATTGTGTCCGAACATGGTTGCATTTTGATTCTTCCTCTGCTAGTTGTGTGAGAGTATGCATGATAAAGTGTTCCTGGTTTCATACCTCGTAACTGAGTCTTCATTTCTTCCAGCTCTCTGTTTTGGTCTTCCAGCTGTTTCTTGAGGTCCAGATGCTTCACTATCAGTTGGACCAAGCTATTAGTCGTGAGGATAGATAGTATTGGGGTCTTCACCTTCATAGCTCTTGATAGCCTCATCGTGTTCTGTCCGAGCCTTTTCGAGACGTTGCTTAGTATGCCCATGACTGATGCTTTCAGCTATAGAAAGAAAAAGAAAACGGATCAAACCATCTCGTTTTCCAACTACAAAGAAAACACACCTTGTAACTGGCCTTGAAGCTCTGTCAACCCCCCCTCCAGCCTTGCGTGTTGCGACTGCATGATTCGATTACTCGCCTCGACCCTCGAAATGTGCAATTGATAATTGTCATTATCATGTTTAAGCTTTTGATACTTCTTCTCCTCGGTAAAGTGGCGTGAAAGCGATGCGATTTCTTCTTCCTTCAGCTTCGTTGCGATTCTTTGTACCTCACCTGTATATGTTCGTTTCAACCTCTCGGTCCACGCATTGATATCTGCCTCGTTGACTATAAGCCGACCATTGCCAGCTGGCTGTGATATGAGATCCGGAATAACTGGAGCGCGTGTATCCATCATTGTGGCCTGTTCCAACAATGCGTCTTTCCTCATATTGACAAAATAAGATATCCTTACCGGGATGGGAGACCCTGCGAGGGCTGGTGTACCAGTATTCGGAGACTTTGAGATGCAGGAGCGCCGCCAAGTCCTAGTTCCCAAACGTTGAAAGTTTTGATAGTCGTATCGTAGGTGGACGATGGTGGACGGTAGTCGTATATATGTAAGGACAAAGAGGAATGAGTGGCTGTGACAAAGCAGTGGAAGATTCACCGGACCGGTAGTTTGTCGGACATCATTTCTTTTCTCAGGAGTCAAGTTCCGGTAATACCAGTGCGTCCTAAACGTTCAGCTAGCGCATCAGTTCCTCGGATTGTGAGATGAACGTACCAAGACAATAGGAAACCGCAGATTGAGGGCACTGTCGATGAGAACGTGATGACTTGAAGGTCAAGGTGACAATGGACAGTATGAGGACGTGCCGACATGGGGCGGGATTGGCGCTTGGCTGCGCGGATGCCTCGAGTTCCTAGCCAGTGGACGAGTGGTGGTGTCAGAGCGGTGTGGCTAGGTGAGGGAGCGCGGTATAGAATTAAGGGGAGTAGGAAGGTTGGTTGTGTACAACCGAGGATTTTTCACATGCTGGGTACTCTTTGTTGTATGGTCCGGTAGAGGTGGTTGGGTGCGGGCAGCACACACAGACAGCGACGAGACTGGCGTGGACAGCGATACTTGAACACCACAGAGATGGTCACATAATCACGTGCGGTCAGCCACATCACCGCAAATCTCTACGTGTGACACTCACCCAACAGTGACGAGTGCTCAAATCAAACGAACAATACTCATGAGACACACCAAAAATGCACTGCACAAATGCGATGTGTAAATCGCGGGCACAAACCCTACGCCTTCGAGGCCACGAGGTTGAGCTGCAGCTCTAGTTCCCACGGTGAACGCTCTACGCGATCTGCCGCCTCTAGCGCTGATCGCTTGAGCTCACCCAGCTGTTGAGTCTGCGCGACCCGCTCGCCCTACGCCTCTCCGACACCGAACTACATCAAGTGATTAGACCTCTCGCGCGATGCACTAGAAACCACTATGCGACTTGCTCTCAGTGAACTTACAACCAACTGCTGACATAACTTCCGTGGTACTCTAGTCCCAGTAAAAATTGGGGTTCGATCTTTAGATCTATGCATCATCAGATAGAGAGACACAATGACAGATGACTACTTCGCGTCGCGCGAGACACGAGCACTTTTATTGAGAGAACTTCACAGAGGCTCATAGTGCACGCACTGCATAAGCCCACTTCAATGACCTCATGACAACACACAAAAAGCCTACCGCGTTTACACAGCTATTAGTTTGTCTTCTCTGTCTCTGCGAGACAGTGCAGAGTCGGTGAAGCGATGGCTATGATAAGATTCTTTGCCCAGGTGCTCGTACGAGCGAACAAACGGTCATGTCCCATTTCAGCCTGTGACTTTTAACTGCCAAACAGTATTTTCCCAGAGAGGCCAACACGTTGAGTTCTGGTTCTCCAAGCTCATTTTAGATCGAGACTTACAATGAATCACGAACGTCGAGATTTCGCTATAGTTGAATGTCGGGTAGTACAGGTAGTAAGGTGGTAGATGGTAGACATTTTAGGATTATAAGTAGGGTGTGGGTGAATGGAAAGAGATCTTAATTAATACTAGGGGGGTGATTATTTGTGGGTAAAATAAAAAAATATTAAATTTATGGGTTATTTATAGGGGGGGGGGGGGGGGGGGGGGTAAAAAATAATTACTGAGGGGGGGGGGGGGGGGGGGGGGGGGGGGGGGGGGGGGGGGGGAGGGGTGGTGGTTTTTGAAATGGGATATAACAGCAGTAGCGTGAGAGAGTGTACGACACAACACTAGGAGGTTTTGTTTTGGGGGTTTAGTTAAGTGTTAAAAAATTATAATGTAAGATGTGATGGTGGTTATATAGTGGTATTTTTTGATTATGGAAATTTGTATTTGGATAAATTATGTTTTGGTTTGTTAAATTTCAATGATAAAAGAATTAAAGGTATATTAATTATAATAAGTAAAGAGAAATAGTTTTTTATTTAAATGTGTGAAGTAGTGAGGTTTGATAGATGATAATGTTAAATAACGAAGATATTACAATTATTTAATGTAATGCAAATTAATAAAGGAAGTAGTACTTCGGCCTGAATTGTTTCGTTACGGAGAATTTGCATTTCTACTACAGCTTCGAAGCTGTCTAAATCTCTTTGTCCATGATTCCCCTGTAGTTTCTGTCAGCTGTCAGTTGATGAAAACAAAGCCAGATCCTACCTTTTTGCCATACGATGACATAGTTTCAAGCGCTTCGAGCATGAAGAGAGCAAGGAGAGAAACTTGTCACGAGAAAATACCTGGCGGAAAGGTAGGGTATCGGTCGAAGTTATAAAGATGGAACGAACAAAGGTGCTTGAAACTTGAGTGGTACAAAGGCCCAAATCAAGTTAAAGAAGTCATTGCTGAGCGCTGAGCCCTTGGCTCTTTTCGTGATTGTTCAACGTTGCGAGTGAACCCACCACGTTCCTGATAGTACACGGCGGAACAAAGGTGCACGCATCATGTACCGCGGCTGTGTTAGGATCGTTAGGGTTTGGTCTTGGCGAACTTGAAATTAGTTGCTTCTTGTGCTTGATATGCATCGTTGATTTTTTCTTTGTGGAACGCATAGGACTCGGATAGGTGTACAAAGGTGCTATAGCACAAGTTATTCCCTCCGCCCGCAAGCAGGCTTCCTTGGGCCGCATCGTTGATTATACCCACTCGAAAAGCGCCGAGCCTGTCAGACTCTAATTATAACCAGGTGACCTTCGAATTCCCTTCAGTCATTCGGACGTGCGATAGTTATCAAGAAAGATCGGTCGATTGTTACCTTCATGGTCTCGCCCGGCAGTTACAGACTGCTACAGACCCTACATAAAAGGGAATCATAGAAGGGAACCCATCTTTAACGAAGACTAAGAACTGTAAATCTGAAGCCCAGACGATCTTCCTTTTTAGGCGCATTCTAATCGGGTCCCGTCACAATCTCACAAAGGCGTTTGATACGAATAGACACCGAGCATAGAATAATACGATACGATACGAAGTCACTGTCATTTGGGGATCAGCACGTGCCGACTCTAGGACGTCTCGAGGATGCTTGATATATGATATACAAAGAATGGGTCTATATCTCGAATATATTGTCTGGGATCATATAGAATGCTTCCAGGTTATTGAGCACCTCGTCAGGGGGCGAGTTACTTGCTGTCGTTTCGCCGTGTAGCAAGCCACACCCGCCGTTTAGAGCCAAGCCGCGCATTCGAGTCACTGCATACAATATGAGAGATAGGATATTTCAATTATGAATGCACTTGCCATGATTTGGGTGAACCTGTGACAGGTAACGACGCTCAACATCCAAGATACGTTCCAAGCTCCCAGAGAGGTAAGTGTAATCAAGCAAACGCTTCCACAGAGGCATATCCTGGGGCTTTGGGCAACCCTCTGCAAGAGGAGCAAACAAATTTGGAGTAGCTAGATGTCAAATTAGCATGCGAAGACACAAAATGATTCAGCCCGTCCCATACCATCTGAATTCTCTGCGTGAAGTACCCATTCGAGGTAGCACAGCAGGAAATCCTTGTCATGCCCAAAGTGGGTCATACCGGAACTAAGTATGGATAGTGAGCGGTGTCTGCTGCCATCATGGCGGAATTCCATGTCTGCAGCTGCTTCATAGGCCAACCACGGTGTTAAAGGCGCATCATTTGTTGCTTGCTCGAAGATGGACCGGAGGCTAGTGACCCCCTCAGTACGATATCCAAACCGCATGTACATCACGTAGGTGAGCCCAAAATCCTTGCGAAGACTTGGAACCAAGTCGGCACAGGCACAAGCATACACCTTTGAATGTAAAACAGTTCGTAGTGAAGATAGGAGCTGCTCGTAGATCCCTTTCGCCTTCTGTTGTTCACCGGACACCTCCAAGGCATCGGCAAGCGTAAAATGCAATAGTAAACTGATTGATTTTTAGACATTGAAGAATATAAAAGGCAGCCTAATTACCTGGTCCGGTTTATAATTGTCCCCTGCCTCAGTTGTACGAGCGCTTCTTGAGGGCTATCCAAATTCCGCAATTTGTAGGTGACATACCTGGAAGGGTGCGAATCAGATGGTGAGAAAGTTCCAGGAGATGTAGGGAACTCACCAGATTTCTGGGTGGAGACGTAGCGTTGACAGCGCCTTTTGGCATGCATTTCGTAGCCTGCTTCGGTACGCAGTCGGCCCGTCTCTCCTGAGCATCGCTGGGTCCGTCCCTTCCCACTGCAAGTATGACTTCCAGGTCTCCGCACGCCAACAATGGGCAGTGCGTGCGCTACTATTGAATGGGGCCAGAGCAAAAAGAAGACAACTATCATCGCATGTGCAGGTGTCCGCCAGGGAAGATAATGTTTGCATATGCTCTCGATATGCTGTGGTAACAAGTAATGCATGGGAATACGATGGCAAGAGTCGGACAAAGAGTTTCTCGCTGTTGTATGTGTTGTGTGAACACGTTCAACGTCCATCAACTTGACCAAAAATTTTGATAGATGCTCGAGGGGTATCTTTAACGACCTGGTGCAGTGCCCTTTGAAGGTCAGTGATCTCCAACCTAGTGACCCAGAGGAGTCTAGTATCTGTACTAGTGATTTGACGAAGATTGACACCGCTCACCTGTTCAAACTCGTTCCAAATTATAGGGATCTCCCATAGTTCGCGCTTTTGTTTCATGGTGCCACAAAGTCCTGGGAGCGTGATGATACGGCCGTGTAGAATTGAGTGATGGCGGCGGAGTTGTCTGTGTTAGTCGTGGGAAAAAGAAAGAATGCCGGATTGGTGCAAGAATATCTAGGAGACTCACCGAATAAAGATAGCTACAGTAAGGCGTCAGTGCTTATTCAACAGACGGGGACGTGTTCAGCTGGCTACCGAATGGAGATCTTCTTAATTTCTTAGTTATGGGTGTATGGGTATTCGTACGGGACCAAATCTATTGTTCTAGGCAGTATGCGACTTTGAATTTTTTTGGCCGTGTTGACGCGTGCGATTCAGTACAGGCTAGTTCCCAATGATTATCCTATCACCTCTCATCGTAGGGGAAGAAGCCTGTCGAGCGGCGGCGACTGCGTTAGATTTGTTCTGATTGACTTTTTCCCGGTGTGCGCTGCTACATTTTGTCGAAGACAGATGACGATTCCACGTTCTCCCACGGGTACCCTAGGGGTCGGGTGTTGTAGGTCTGATACCGCTCTCGGCGTTTTCGGCGAAGTTCCATGGGTCTTTTATCTCACTCTGGAGGAAATTCCCTTTTCGTGAGGTTTAGACGCGAAAGGATAATTGCATAGGAGAGTAAATAAGTGAGACAATAAACACTGAACGAAGTGACTCCACAGGGATTCGAAGGTCCACGTGCTTGGACAGGTGATTTGTCGCTGCATCATTACCTTCCATGTCCTAGTCGGCGGTCTTACTGCTCGGCACATTGGAAACTCACAGCATCTAGACTCACTCCTTACCCACTTTATACTTCAAGCTTAGAATTTGCACAGGCCTGTTACTGCAAAGAGGAGGACAGCGAAGTGATGGGAGCATGGAGTAGGATCCACGCACCATATGAACAGCATTGATGTTTTTCGCGAGTGGGTTTCCTGCATACTCTACTGAGTGACTCATGCCCCCCGCATTCACCAGCGTTATAAAACGAAAGACAATGAAGGCCGTGGTACCCTATGAACGGGTGGAGCAGAGATTCAAATTCCCGAACGACTTGTTGCTCTCGAACGCACGGACCTGTGATCACAGTGCTATCAAACTCGCTGGATGCTAGGAGCAAGGTCCCACACAACCGTGAAAATGAAGGCCGGGTACCCAGATTTTGAACGGGCGGAGCAGAGATTCAAATTCCCGAACGACTTGGCTGCTTTCGAACATACGGACCTGTGGTCACAAACAGCGCTATCGAACGCGGATGCAAGGAGCAAGGTCCACACACCATGACTGCACTAAGCTACATAGATGGCGATGGCATACATCTTGAATCCGGTGAGTTTCCCGTACAATCCTGCTCGATATGATTAATTAGATATCATACCAGGCATTCCCCATGCTAGCTATATTTACGGAAAACCCAGATGTAGCCTCTAGGGTAACAGAATTTGTTCAATAAGAAGATGTCACCGTCGAATCGTGATAGAGGCTCTGGTCTGGGTGGTATGGCCTTTCCATGGTGAAACGCAGCTATATTTGCGTTTGCTGGCCAGCTCGAATTCGATCCTTCCCAGCACCCAGTCCTGACCGTCAACAACGGGGCTCCATGCAAGTGGGCGATTTTCAATCACTCCTCCCGAGACAAGACGGCGAAGACCGATCCATATACGTTACACGGGCTGCCTAACCTAAATTGACAATTCGTGCGAACATACAGGCTCGGGGAGGTGGCGTTTAGTTGCTACCTTGCATTTGGATATGAACAAGATCACCAGTGTGTGTTGGCGGCTGTGACTAGGCGCTGCTCTAAGGATCTGGCGGTGGTTTGGTCCCCGTCTTCTCGACGCCTTCTGTGCCGAAGTGCTGTAGAAGCTCCTATGAAGCATCGAGTCCGGTGCTGGGTACTTGCGGTGGAGCAGGCAATAGACACAAGTCATCAGCAACCCAGGAAAGCAGACCTCGCAATCGGCTTCACTAATCACCGTTCAAGAGGTTAGATGAGGAAGATTGGGCTGGTGGTCCCGATGAAGTGGGGATGCTATGGTGGAGAATGGATGAAGTTGGCCGCCGTGTCTCGCCATCGAAGTACTCCTAGCATGCTCCAGACCTCCTCTTCAACAGCGAATCTTTTTGGCGTAGCATCTCCTTTTTCTCGACCCCTTTCAACAATATTCTTCGTCGTGAGGACAATCAGATACACCCACAGGTTTCAACCTTCTGCATGTTGCCATCCTGCCAATTATCTGCCTCCGTTCGCGGCCAGGCATATCAAGAGAAGGACCAACGGAAGGGTGGTTATAGCAAGTCGCCGCTTAGAACACTGAACTTGGTGCAGAAGACGAAGGGAGAGCTATGGTGGACTCCTGAGTTACATGTCGAATAATCTTGACGAGCAAACTCACCTGGCACCCCTTTTTCCCCCAATTCTACCCTCGGCTAGTGGCCTCCTGGTTCACGGTCGCCCTTTTCGCTAGTCCTAATCTCGGAGGGGACGTCGCAAAAGCTCGAGATTGTGACGTGGGTGAGGAAGGAATACAAGAGTCAACATCATCCGGTCTCGCCGATCATATTTTGCAGAAGAGATCTTATGATCATCCCGACTCGAATTCCACAGTACCGTAGCATCGCGCTAGTTCGATTATCCTCAACTAGGAGGTCCTTTGGGCCCGATAGGGCGGCGCTCAGCGACACTCGAGGCTCAGGATGGTGAAAAATCCAATTTTCCTCGCTGATGCCTCTGCGTAGATTTTGTCAAACTGTATATCTATATTCAGCCTATCGAAGGGCGGTTGGGTGTTCTTGAACAGTGAACAGTGGGTCCCATAACATATGAGCGCCGATACATACGTCTCCTCAGACTGAGACTCTCGCTAATATTCTCACCTGCCTGGTCACGGTTTCCAACAAAAGCGACTCCGCTTCGCCTCCAGCTCGATTATGCTGTGGTTGAGGTGAGCATTCTACAGTATGATACTCAACTCCCATGTAAACTCAATCACCTAATATTCAATCCAGCTTGTCTTAACTGTGCATTGCGGGAGAATCAGGTCTCTGTTTACTCTGATGGCGGGCTACGTTGCAAAGACCTGGTTCAGGTCCAAGCAGCAACCATATTCGCAAAGACCACTCAACACAATAATAAGGGACAGCACTGTATCTTTCTACAATCTGCAATACGTACAAAGGGCTCATGCAACTCATCCGAATTCCGCGCAACGAGCAGGCGTGACCATTCTCCGTCACCTATGGTTCCCAGTCCGACCGGCTAGTTAGTGGGCGGATACACCGGGTATCCGCCAACTAACTTGTGCGAAAACCTGCTTATTTACGGTACGCAAATATCTTTCAAATATCTTTTGCAGCCCTCGAATAATTTCACTCACCTGCAGCTAACTTTTTCCTTTGGCGCTTTCGACTCTCGCGGCTCTTGTCAAACCGCTCGCCTTCCTTTTAGAGAAAATTCAAAAAATCACGCCATCGCTGTCGACATCATCTCACGCAGTGTGCTCCCAACTTGAACCGCCAACGTCGAGCTCGACTCGGATAACCCATGTCCGCTGTGGTCCCCTCCCCCTTCAAATTTCTTTGAAATGGACTTTCTCACTATACTTCAACCTTACTCTAGCCGCAGCGTCTCTCACCTGGCACGTTAACACTGCTACTTGATTAACTGATTGTTGAACTCAACTGCCGGTATGTTGAACAGTCTCTCGCCTCGATCTCTCTGACCATTTTTGGCCCCTTAGTAAGGTTTCTCTTGAACTTTACAGCAAACGGGTTTATATATGAGTTCTGTTTGACTGGCCAAACCTAAACTAGGAATCGGGTGGAGAAAGTTGAATTAGTGGGGGCCCCAGTATGTGTTTCTTCACCTGTATGACAACGTCAAGCTGACTTTCCTTCAGGACCTGTTCACTCACTGAGAACAGTCAGAGTGGTCCAATCGAACATGGCTTCCAGGATCTCCATCATGCCTGTTAATCTCCATTTCTTCATCACTCTGCTTCTTGTTCCCTGTCCTTCAATGCAAATTGATGGTTTAAACGAATCATGGTGTGAATGTGGTCAACGGTCTGCCGTCGCCAATGTTATCCCGATATTTAGGTTTCATTGATTCCCGATTCACAACTGTCATTTCCACTCTAAAACGAGATGACCTTGCATACACGCTTTTCGAGGCTTCTCCACACCCTGTGAATACTCGATACTCGGGAATTCACAGGTGTTGAGGTCCCAATTCGTAGTGCTGCAACTACTCCTGAAAGGCTGCTGCTGGCTCTTCGTATTTATTCATCCCCCCGCGAAATTCTATATCTATTAAGGTTGATTATCGTCGATTGTAAGCTCATGTAAGCTATGTATATGCCGCTGTCTTCAAATTAACAATGTGTATTCACTTTCCATAGCACCGTCTTTGCCATACTCGCCGGGATTGTGTTTGAGCATTTATTAATATTTATTCTCCAGCTTCGTAGTGCGAAGGGTTTTGTGATTTTTACCACATATTCCACCCCACAGCTGGTTTGAAACCAGGACAGCCGAATCACTATCTATAAGACGATCCTGGCAACATTGTGTCAGTATCACAATTTGGTGTCTTTCACAAACAACATTCAATTGAATAACTATTATGTTTGTTTCGGCCACAGAATAGCAGCACGTCGTCTATGTTCTAAGTAAATAGGGTTCTTTTCTAAATGTTTATGTGGCGTAAGAGTTGCAAAGAGCTCGTTGAAACATTGTTCTTTGACGAATTGCGTGTTTTTTTTACCAGTGAAAAATTATCAAGCCGGCCAAACGCATGAATATAAGTCAAATGGTGATATATTACCCATTTTAACACATTGGGGGTGTCAAAATGAGTGGACGTTATAAAAGGTGCAAAATCTACGTTAAGGACAACATTGATTGCACTTGATTCGTACTTTGATGGCCGCCAGTGTGCTCAAATGAACGTTCCAACACAACCACAAGACCTGCTGTTGAGATTTTGACGAGAGTGGAGGATAACACCTCCTGGAACATATTCCGAGTGTTTGTAGCAAGATCGCTTCAGTAGGACAAGCTCCAGACCATAATCCACTTTCTGCGTGGAGAGTTTCTAGATACCCGTGGAGAGTTTCAATACATTTCGTGTAGCTGGTTTCGGCCTTGCTTTACACTTACCCGCTGCTCTGTGGGTGTCAATAGAGTCAATGAGATAAGGATTAGGCCATTCACACTCGAAGAACTGAACAACCAGTAGAGTAAATCGTTGGTTCGCCTTGAGTGGAGAGTTTCTAGTTATGAAGCGCCGAAGCGCCTATTTGGTTCGAGCGAGTTCAGTCGAAGTGAATATGATCTTGAAGCTTGATAAGTCAACAAATGAGAGCTTGAGTTCTTATTCATAAATACGGGCAGGAGCATATCTGTCAACGTCGAGGATAGTTCAAACCAAGTCGACATCTGGTCTGTGAATACGTATTTATAGGTGACTACTATATACATGACGAACTAATGTAGATACGTGTTACCAGAAAATACTTCGGATTCTCGAGTCACCACCCAATCGCAACCTCGGCGCGCCTGAAGTTTGTCCGGACGCCCGTTGATCGGGAAAAGAGAACCCCATAACATCTACAAGCGGAAATAAGTATTGGCGGTTACTGCAAGTCAAGTCCAGGTTCTTGCTAAATGTAGAACTGATCATGTTGGAGAAGTATGGCCTAGACGAAGGATTACCAGCTTAGAACTGGTACTAGGAGTATATGACGTACCGCTACTCATTACTATTCAAGTAACGTGTCGATGCGCCCTAGGTACCATGCACACATTCTACTGACTGATGTGGCTTTTGACATGATGTCGAGTGACCAGGAAGTATCATTGTGTGATCGAGAAAGGTGTCCGGTCTTTGGTGGTGGTGTTTTAAATTACTGGGTATTTGAACAAACTGTGAGCAAGTTTCAGATTAGGAGAGACAGTAACGCACCTGAGGCCTAGAAATCCCGAAAACTACCCACCCACCCGTTCGCGTCTATGTCCTGCAGCAAAATGATTGGTCCGAGCTTTCGAGGAGTACATGCTTGCTTATTTTGCTGGGGAACATTGACCTGTAGATTGTTGACTGCATTGAGTGTACTGCGGCGGACTTGGTACAGGGTTAAGTTGGATCCATCTGAAAAAAAAAAATTGAAGGGGAAGGAGACCGCAACGGACGTGTGTTGTCGAGCTCGTCGTTGGCGGTTGGGAGCACGATGCGTGAGATGACGGTGGTGCGATTTTTTGAATTTTCTCTAAAAGGAAGGTGGGTTTTGACGAAAGCCGCGAGAGTCGAAAGCGCCAAAGGAAAAAGTTAGCTGCAGGTGAGTGAAATTATTCGAGGGCTGCAAAAGATATTTGAAAGATATTTGCGTACCGTAAATAAGCAGGTTTTCGCACAAGTTAGTTGGCGGATACCCGGTGTATCCGCCCACTAATCAGCCGGTCGGACTGGGAACCATAGGTGTCTCCGTGATCGACAAGGATATTTTACATATTGTTACGTGGAGTCTGTACTTTCGATTCCCTTCTACTTTCAATGATTAGCTAATGAAAACTGAGCACCGAGCAGACTTGTCACATCCAAGATTCAACGTCTTCGTAACCGCAATGCAGTATCCGACCTCTTCTACCAACGTGCTTTCTACCCCTACCACGACACCAGCACCCAAGGACGTTCGAAGAACCTCGAGTGCTGCGCTTACCAACAGTCCCACTGCAGAATTGGTGCAAGAGCTCCATAACACTGTGACCAAAGCCAGGTCTTTCACGGTACTGATCCCATCTTGGGTCTTTTCTAATATTGACAGTGACCCAGGAAGCCACGGTCAAGCAAGATTTCGACGATGAGCTCATTAAAGAGATGATGGGCTTGTGTAGTTGTCGACTTTGCAAGAGACTATTATCTGAACCACAACTGTATGTCCTCCTTCGTACTCTTCGTTCTTGGTTGACATTATGATCAGGCTCGATTGTGGTCATAACTTTTGCTCAAAATGCCTAGACGGTTACCGATGGAAAGTAACATCGAACTTGAACGTGGTTTTCGCTGCCGAACCTCTACGCTCCCCAGCATGCAATCAAGAGGTCATCTGGGGTCCGTATCCCAACTCTCGTTTTGACGCTACCGCGAAGAGTCTGGCGGCCTATCAAGGACTGCCCCTTAGAAAACATCATTGCATCTGGTGGCCGATGCATGTACACTCTCGGTCCACAAACAAATACAGGGAAGCTAAGAAGGGCGGTGGCAAAACGGAAGGCAGTCATGAACCTGAGCTATCGGATGTGTAATTGATCCAGCCTGGATATATCATTATATATACATCGACCAATGTACTCCACCTTCAATAGCATCCGGTGTTGATAATGGTGTTCAGTGGTTTCGGAGCTTGGGCTTGAGGTCTTGAGCCAGCCCAAGCCTGCACCTCTAAGCCGAAGCTCTGAAGGAGGAGAGCTCGGCTTGCATTTCTGTCGGGGCAGCTGTCAGGTTTGATGCCCGATAAAACCTACGAGCCTAGAGCGAAGGAAGGTCGAGCGGGGAGCCGTAAGATGGAGAGCCCGCTCGTTTCGATGACCCTTGAGCCAAAACTATGGTTGTAGATAATTTACCGTACGTCAAATTTTAGCTTTCAATATCTTGGGGTATCAGAGAACTAAAAGGTTTGTACAGGCGGCGGCGGGAATATATATGGTTTGAGTGAGAGAAGTGCGTGAGAAATCCATATTCAGATGCGCGAAGTACAGCGATTCTAGAATCAGATCTATAGACTCGTAACCACTCACTGCAGGTGTTTGATCGACTGTCATCAAACACCTGCGCTGATGTGTAGGGTAGGGCCTCGGTAGGGCCCCAACTCATCAGCGCAGCGGCTGGTTCGAGTCTAGCGATTCTACGACCGTGACGCTTTCAGATTCTACGGCCAGTATCAGGGAGGGCCGGCGAGCGGCAGAGCCCGCCACGTACTTTAGAGAAACAGTACACAGAAGAACAATTAAAATACTTAGTCTTGAAGAGTAGCGACTGAAGTCCAGGAAGACTAAATCTACACCCAAGGAACCGAAAAACTCGTCGCAACATTCCCAATTCGTTCTCTACATACAACTCACGGCTCCAGAAGGCACCTCCTGTCGAGGCAAATCAAATCTACTCCCAGCAACTCCAAGTAATCATCGAAGTTTGCAAATTTGTGCGCATCACCGACATCATGGCAGTAGCATGTGACCGCCAGGCGCCAACCCCCATCTCCAAGCCTCCACTGCGGAAAACACTGAGGGAAAGATCAATATTAGGTCATCGGGACTACACTCACGATTGGCAAAGAAGGCGTTAACCTAGCACCACCACGAAAGCACTATTTTCGCATCCGGTCTAGAAGCTTGCAAGCCCAGCCGCAGGACTCCGAGTCACCACGAGCCCATCTGGTCTAACCAAATTCGCCAGGAAAGATCGCAGAAACGTATCGAATCTGGAGGAATCAGAAGACCCCGACTCACGAAGGGCCAGAACGGCAGGTAACGACCTGAAAACTATGAGCCAAAGTTGCAGGAGAACCAATCATCACCCACCGGCTAACCCGTTGATAAGCATCGTAAACTGCGTCGTCAAATACGAAGTAAACCTTGTCGTCAGTCGTTTGCAGTGAAAGGGCGTCAACGTAACAATCTTCTGCGTCATAGACTAAAGCCCATGAACAAGTCCGAATGTATTCCTTCCTAGCTGGTGCACCATACGTCGTCCAATCCGATGGCCAGTGCAAATCTGCGCAGAAGCATAGGGAGTCGCCAGGCCAGCGGTGCAACCCGTTCAACTCGTTCTCCAAATTCAGAACATCGAATCCATTTGCCAGTGTTCGGTGGTGAAATCCGCGATCCACATATTTTCTCAATGCTGTCACGTAGCTGGTATTTTCGTGGAACTCCCCACGATGGCACATGCCGTTTGACAGAACTAGCGAATGCTCTGCCAGGGTAGTTCGGGGAAACAAGCGAACAGCCCAATCATGGGTCATGAAGTTCATTACAGCAGCTCAACGAAGAGGTCAGAATGTGAAAACGCGATGCGAGGCAGAAGCACTTACAGGAGTGGAAGCAAAAGATCACATGAAGAGGAGCACCAACCGTGCACACCACTTGCACCCTTCTCACGCACCCATCGATTTCCTTTGCGTACGTGAGCGTCTCGTGGACGGAAGCAGTCGTGTAGTGAGAAAACCCCCCTCGAACTACTCCTCTATGTCCATTGCCGTAGATCGTCATATTCGCTTCCAGCGAGAATTCAAAACTCTCGAGTAGACGAATGACCTGCGTCGATTGGGATCTTGAACATAACAGTCCAAGTCGTTGGGCAACCAATCGAACCGACCCAAGTGCCACAAGGCTGCCGATCCCGAAACCAGAGCACCCGTTTTGGCCTGCATCTCTCTGAACAATCGGACTTCATCTGACGAGAACGAGAACCTTAGGAGTAATGGAGGGTCTGCCAGTTTCGCCTCCAGATATGGGGAAATCAGCCCATAAGCAGCACAGTATTGATACATTCTGGCGCACAGGTGGATGATACCATTACCAGGCGATGGTAGGCTGGTAGTATTCTGGTACTCTCGGTACGTTCTTGAAGCCTGCGTAAGGTAATGTGACTGGCGTGGTGGATGTTAGTGACTCCTTGGGGTGGGCACGGAAGTGTGCAAATCTCGGGCGTTCCGTGAAGATGTGAAGAGTCGTCTCGACTTCGGCACACCCGAATGAGCACCAAGGAGAGATGTTGCCAAGGCGCCGGAACTTGGTAAAGTTGGTGTCTAGTTGAGATGAACGGGCGTACAGCTGAACAACAACCGAATATACTGAAGTCGCTCGAGTGTATGGGTACGTTGGAGCAGGTGTAGGATCGTGGAGAGTGTTTAGGAGAGTGCTTGCTGGGCGGAATGAAGCTTTGTGAGCTGAGTGATGCGCAAGGATGTTTGATATAAACGAGAAAGGGTGATTCGATGTAAGAGTGGGTTTTCGAGAATAAGGTGAAATCATCCATGAAAAAGGTAGAATCCATGACTTGAGCACAGCTGAGGGAAGTATTGTCGGAGCGTTTGTAAGCGACAGATGTGTGGGAATCAAGAATATGAGGCGTGGTACTCATCGACATGTCAACGGAGGCCACATTGCAACTTGATTGAGTCTGTGTATGGCAACATTCTTTAATAGTGTTGGTGTATTCAATGGTAGGCAGGATTTGAGATGGTACGGGAGAGTTGAAGACTAACATGATTGGTGAGCGTCTAATCTGACTCGCGCGGAACTTCGGCGCCTCGGCACCTCTCAGTTTCCCGCTCCAAAAATAATGCTTTTCACATAAGGAATACACTTTTAGGGAACACTGAAATCTGTTAATTATATATATGTGTGTGTACAAGAATTATCTATGATTTTAGTTCGAATTTCAACTAGGGAACACGGCCGTGAAGAGTAACCTAGGGGTCAATCCTCATGCAACCACCTTGCGAGCATCTACTGAAGGCAAGCATCCTAGAAGTGATTACTCGCGCCAAAGCCTTCGACATGCCTCTATGTGTGCTAGTCTCTGGAAAACCCCCTATATTGGTATCCTTCAAATTGGGCAGTAGGGGACCTCCGTCTGTTCCTTGGGGGCCTCGCCTGACCGATGACTTGTTGAGTAGTACGCGCAGACTTTCAGCAGCGCAGTGCCAAGTCCGTACTTCCAGAGTGTGAACCGCTGGCGTCAACGATAATAACCAAAATAGCTCAGTACCACACAAGGGGAGATCTCGGAGGTGAATCTCAGTGATCTGGCACTGGGAACGGGAGATGCAGTCCCTTAGACATGGTAACGTCCAATCAACCGACTGATCTCGCTCCCCTAAGGCCTCGATCTCCAGGATAGAGAGGCTTGGGAACGACGACCGGTGGAAGATCGTGTTGACTTGTTCGGTCTCAAGCGCAAATATGTGGAGCTCTTGGAGCTGTGAAAGGACCAATGATGACTCGTGTATGGGCCTAGAACCACCTATATTAGTGATTGATAGGCGGCTGAGCGATTGGAATGTGGAGATAAACCTCAGAGCGGGTTGCGTCCCCCACGGACCGACACTCAGATTGATGATCTGATCGCGAGGAAGCGTGAATACACCTTCATCTCCGCTGTTCCTTGGATAAATATCCAGTTCACAAAGGTTTGGAGCGTATTCGAACATGTCGAGAGGGAGGGGCTGTAGATCATCGGCACCAGGGGTGACAAAGAACTCGAGACGCCGGAGCTTGGGGATATTTCCGCGTATCGGTTGGAAGACTGGATGTTGAATGATGTCGGGGGTCATGAAAAGGGAGAGGTTTGTCCAACGGGACGATTGCTCGACGAGGGATGTGATTGTCGGAAGGAAACGCGTTTTGAAGGGCCCTGGAACTTGAGAGAAGTCCAAAGCAAGTCTTAGCTGGTTCGAATTCTTGGATCTTTCCAAGAACACATGCGTTATAGTAGCCAATGCGCGTGGATTGTTCTTCCATAAACGAAATGGGATGTAAAGACTGCTCCAAAGGTGCATCGAGGATATTGATGGGTGAAGAAGGATGGCCCGCCAAGTCTTACAGACTCCGGAGAGGACCAGCGCCGAAGGTGGGAGTGTAAGTTCTAGGGCGTTTATATCGCAAACGTGTTTAAATATCTCTATGAGTACTTCCGGCGGACACTTATTCGCGGGGGAAAGCAGGGAGCGGCATTTATTGATCCTTTGTTCCAAAGCCTGAGAGTGTTCCTCAAGGCTCGAAACATCTGCTTTGAGTCTCCCGAGTAGAGAAAGATCGCCCTCCAGTTCTCGTTCAGAGACCCGCAAGTACTCCAAAAGGATCGCTCTGTCGAGAGATGACAGATGATCTTGAGGTGGGTATTGTAAAAGTCTATCCACAGCAACACCATCATTCATACTGTCATTCAAACGGTTAGCAGTCGGCTGATTGATGAGAAAAGCGAGATCGTACGTGTTTTTCGTTGCGTGCCGAGAGTGCGGGAATAAAACAGATACGATTCGATCCATGAACGATATGAGGAAAGGACAGAATTTTACGTCCAGTGGGTGGCGAGCTTATTATAAAGGTGCAGAGGGATATGGAGGGTTTCCAAGCGTCCTAACATTTATATTATCAGAGAAAGCTCAAGGCATGACGTAGCCTTACATTCTGTAAAGATTCCATTGTAAGAACAAAGACTCTTTGCAAAGATATCGGCAACGAGGTTGGTTCAGCCCTGAAGGCATTCTATGTGCCTTCTGGACAGTTGTTGTTTAGCGAAGAGCCTATAGTAGCTGTAGGGAAGGAGCCTCGAGGGGAAAACGCACAAGTGCGTTTGATCTTGATGATAATTACCCACGTGGTATGCGTCACTTCGATTAGACACACCATCAAACCTGTGTCAATGCCCCACAATCTACTTCGACGATATGCCTCTAGGATGAGTTCGTCGGCAACGTTGGCAACCTCTCGTCGAGTCTCTATCCCGCGGACGGAGGCGCCTGTCGTAAGAGCGATTTGGGTAAGAATGTTACCAGCACCGCACCCTCAGTCGATCACGTCCCGTAAGTCTGGAGAGAACGCCTTGTAGCCACGGTCCAACATCTTGTGATGGGGCTGCACACATCTATCGTAGCCCTGCTGCACAACGAATAAGGGCAAAGAGGGTCCCAGCTGCTTCGTGTTGCGAGGACAATGTTGATATCAGCCAGTCTCCAGCAGCAGTGAGCGGTCTCCGTCCTCCAAAGCCCTCAGAAATTTTGCTTCTAAATCCTACGCAGGCAAACATGAGACAATTTCTGAAGATAGATAGGGTGCTCATGACTAACCTCTTTCTTGTCCTGCCTAGAGTCAGAAACTACTGAAAGTTGGCTATGGGAAGCACGGACAAGCCAACCAACGTTCAACGTACAGCTTAGCAGAAAAGACGCGGTTTGAATCATGAAGACATCGCGGGGGATAAACGTCAGCGTTTATCGCTTCAATGTTGCGGACTCACCATTCGGTGATATTCAGTGAAGGCAAGATAAAAGTGACAATAGTTATCTGTGTCTGTTGGGTAGGTTCGTCCACCACACCAAACGTATCCAAAGACTCGTTGAGGAATGCTACAGACATGTTGAAATCAGAGTACAACCGGTCAAGATGTACTTTGCAACTCACACGGTTTACTGTAGCATTTTGAACAGTTCGAACGTCACAGGTCACAGAGGACCCATGTTCGCGCGAAATGTCACATCGGTCCCCAGTCACTACAGGTTTGCTCGAAAAGCTTAATCCCGGCTTTTTTGACAGCCGTTTCCCACGGTCCTTGACAGTGCGCGACGACGAGCGTTCATCTCTTTCTTGTCTCTTTGCGGACAGGCAATGCTGAAGGATTGTTCGAAGCATGAATAGAGGCCTCGGCAGGGATGTTAATGTCATCAATGTCGTTTTTAAAGCCTCTCATTGCATCCCCAGCAACCGGACCTTGTTTGAATCTTCGGACGTGTCCCAGGTCATTGGGCGGTTGGCCGAATTCATATATTCATTGGGCACAAATCTTGGCTTCTTTCTTGGCTTCTTCTCTTGTGGACGCTCCCTATGTCGACGGGATTCGGCCAGTGCCTGTTTGGGCAGGACAGAATAAGAATATGAGCATTCGCGAGGTGACAAAGTTATTCGCCTGCTCGGCCGTCCTGAAGAAAGCTTGGCGCTCAAGAGATAGGTGCTACTGGTAATGAGGAAACGATTCTGGACCAGCACGAGAATATAGCTTCACTTTGGAGTCTTGAATAGCGCGAAGTCTACGAGTTGGGCGCTGGAGAGCCGGTTGGCATCAACTACTCATACTGCCTTTGGGACCTATCTCTTTAATGTCGGTACTGGAACGCTGGCTTCGACCTCAAGTAAGACCAACGTACTGGGGTGGTTTACCTTCAGGCTCAAAATTTCTCTTCGAAGTGCTTCTATCACTTGATCTTTCCGCTTTCCTTCCGCCCGAAGGCGGTCGACATGGCATTTCCCGAGATCGGTCTGTTGTTGCTGACATTCTAACAGGGGAATAACCTTAGTGAATGTAGATGATGATAGCGCAGATGGCATTACCTGACTGTCGGAACAAGACGTTTTCCTCGAGATGGCGATGCCATGTTCGTCTTTGGCGACACCAAGTGTTTTCGTAGTGAGGTCCTGATCCCAAACATCGTCGATATTCTGGTTCTCCGGAGTGGACATGTTTGTAGTAGAATTGAGCGACGGAAAGCAGAGTGGGATGCAGCCCTTTTGTGATGAGAGATCAGTGCCAGAATGCTCAGACCCAGTTACGAAGAGCTCGACGGTTTCTTGTAGCGTCCGCAAAACTGTACTCGGCAGTAAGATATATCGATAACATTGATCAACGGACCATATGATGGGGCACCGAAGCAGTCTAGCACCACTGCGCGGTCTGGGTATGACAAGAAGGCGGCGGCTAATGGACATGATGGGGAAAATCTGTGAACGTTGCTTCGAGTCGGATGGATCTTGGATGGATCATGAAGGTAGGGGGTGAGATACACACCACACATGGCCCTAATCTTGCCAAACTTCATCGAAGCTTCATTGATCATCAATGTATCACCGGTTGCCGTGGTATAAAGATCCTGGACTAATCAGGAATGGGTCGGAGGTTAACAGCTGAGTAGCTCTCAGCATATCAAGATCACGTGCCGGCTTATGTACACCATTGAATGCCTTTACCTTTGACCCTCTGGGTCTCAGCGAACTCTCAACACCGTCAAACTACGTTCGCCCAGACTTCGTATATAATAAGCGTCGGCTTCGCCTATGCTTGAATAACGAGCTCATCTGTGAACCTCAAAAACAGTCAAGGACTGGTTTGAAGCAAAAGGAACCCGGAAGGGGGAGTAATCTATTACTCAGACATCGTATATTTGGGATTGTGGTGTCGGTGACAGGCTACGGGCTACGGGATCGTCGAGTGCGTGGATATCGTTATTTACTTGCTCATCATCCAATTGCGATTTCTGAGACAGTCTCGTGAAGATGTCAATGCAGACAGCTCCACAACGCCATCTCGCACGTCATTTCACTGTTTCAACGCTCAACTTTCGTCTATGATATCATACGTTCACCGCTTCAGTGAATCGATCAACTTTCAAGGGTTGGAGAGGCTATTTTTTGGAGTCAATTCAGGTAGCCTTTTGCCTTCGACAAGGGGTCACCTTTATGCTTTGTCTAGCCTAAGGGTGGTACCATAGCTCGCGAATATGGGGGATCACTGACGAAGACTTCGGTTATGGGCAAGACATCTAGTGCATTGTTAGGACGTGTATGCTGAAACGTCTCGTTCCGCTTCGATGTACATATTTCACGCTATACCAAAATCAAGTCTTCTTTGCTCTTCAATCATCGTTATCGGTTCAATGCTCTACAAACATCACCTATACCTCCTGTCCTTCCCGCATCGTAACATCACGCGTAGACGCCTCCGTCATCCCGATACCAATGAACCCAATGTTGGGATTATCAGCCTGAATTGAACTTGACGCACGATGTCGATGGCATACATCATTATGGACGCTGGGGAATGTAGTGTGGAATACCAGATTGGAATTCGGGGTAGAGGTGCACCTTCGAACGGCGCAGTATGTTCCGAGGAGAACGACGGATTGGATCTGGGTTGGATGGAGGTTCTCTCGACGAGAGCATGCTAGCGATGGTCATCCTGTAAGCGGACCGTGCCGTAGCAGGAGTATGCCTAGCATCTAAGCCAGAAGCGGTCATATACTTGGGCTCTACAAGTGGTATAGTATGTGATAGGTTCGCGTGGACGAGATATTTGTCGTCTGCTTCGACTACTGGGCGGTACATAAGGGATCTCAAGATGCAGCTGTTTTTAAACGGCTTTGGGGTTTGGTTCGACATAGGTTGTGCTCTTGGGTTGCCCCGACTCTTGCTCTCTAGGGGGGTAAGCATCCCATCCTGATCGGCAAGAGCTTTGACAATGGCGTTGGATTAAGTCGCTGAGAATGTCGAAGAATTGTCCTAGACTACTTCCATCTTTTACATATAGACCCAGCTCCTTTCGTACAAAGTCGTAGGTTCTAAGGAATAGACAGCATTTCGAAGAGCTATGCACGTGGTCGCCATGTCATAGATACTGGATGAAAATGTCTTGAGCCCTAGGTCTGCCAGTGAGTTGGAGGGATTGCTAGGGGAACGTATGGACAGTTAATCATACTAGATACACGCTATCAAAAGTACGGTATGGAGATTGTTAGAGAATGCAATGTAATATTCTTGTCTAGAGATCGGGGGGTGGAGTAAAGGTAAAAGTTATCGTATCTTCGCCGTGTTGAACAACACCTTGCACGCCTGACCCGTTAGGCGATCTAACCACGCTTGGTGGGTAACACCTGTAGTCAATGACCATACTACCAAAGGAATCTCCAGTCCCATCATTGGCATCTTGCGTCGCCGCGACCGACTCAAATGTCACTGCGGTATCATGTTCTAAGGCAGCCTGACAGAACCGTAGATCGATGAGACGGTTATTGAAAATGCTATCTTCAAGGGGCTAATTATTAACCTTCGCTCTCGAGTTCCTGATCTTGAATTAACTTACCTGCCCTTTTACAATGTGTCCGATGTTCGGCCTCCCAATGCTCCCTCTGGCATCGTTTCGAGCAGTAGTGAATCTCCTTGCATCTGGTGCAGATGCCGGTGGTGACGATCGGTGGCAGTGTGTCCTCGCCAGGCTGAGTGGCATGTTCGTCTCCCGAATCCTCGTCCGACTGGTTGATGTTTTCATGGAACTGTGACCCACACTGAAAGTAAATGAATCAGTTTGGCGGGTGGCACGCTAACTCAAGGTAAGGACTCACGTTACCACAGGTTTCCCGAACCTTCTTCCGCCATATTCCACGTATAATCGTTGAAGACTCCCTTATCTTCTTGGCATCCTGCCAGAGAGCCCAAAGTGGTCCTGAAGCAACGCAAAGGGTTTGAAGCTCGTCCTCTAGACCCCTCTTGATAATCCGAGATACCGCCCGAATAATAGTCTGCATGGTACATTTAACCACGTAATTCTTGAGTACGGTTTTCCATAGCATCTGTAGCCGCGATTCCAATGAATGGCGGAGTTTTGGAGGGAATGTGGAGGGGTTATTTACTATGGTCAGTGATTCGAGGATGACAGCAAACATATCGTCCTCTATCATCTGAAATCGGAGGTTGGGAGCATGAAGCAGGAATGCCAGTAAAAGGCCGGCCATTTCGGCGACAGCGCGACAGACGGAGTGAGGAAGGTTAGATCGAGTTATGAACTGCTGGCTCGCAATTTGAGTGACGCGGTCGATAGTGGTGTGAGCGCTAAGATGCCTCATACATTGCATCAGAAGTCGAGGGGTACCCCACTGGAGATAAGCGTCGCGGAAAGCAGTTCCTGTCCCTCCTACCGAACAGGTTATGTAGACAATGTTGATCAAAGAGCGGAGAAGAAGGATGTTGTCTGCATCGGTGGGTCGGAGAGTCAGCACATCCCGCATACGAGCAATGATGATTTCCGAATGTATCCTGGGATCCTGTTGAACGAAGGCAAATATAATCGAAGCATTCGCCGTGTCGGTGTCCCTGCCCATTTCGAAGACGGTTCTAACTCCTAAGATGAATGTCTGGGAATATTGCCGACCCACAAAGAGTAAAGAGTCGCCAAGAGATGATAGGAATGTCCTTTCAGAATTCAACATCGACGCCGTGAATGATGTGGGTGCGAGCATCAGGGCATCCCGCACGGTGTCTTCCCTACAAAGGGTATACACAACCCTGAACACGGCATCTAGAGCTTTGTCGACAAACGAAAGATCTATCGTGTAGTTGGTAACGAGTAGGGTAGCTGATTCCCGAAATATGGCTCGACACCATGCCCACAAAGTGTTCCATCTGGTTTGGATCTCGTTTATTACGATATCGTCGTGCCAGTCGAAGGGCTTCCCGGAAACATCGATACGAATGCTGAAACTACGAAGGGCTTCGATGGCTTGAATAACGTTTCGTGCCGGATGAGCCAAGTCTAGTTGTCGGGGAGGCGTGTCGGATAATTGATCTAGAATAGTCGCTAGAGGTGCGTTATTGGTCTCCCGTATGACTGTTAGAGCATGAACTTGGGTCGAACACAATAGAGAAACACACCTGATCTGCTGAAGACATTATGGAATTGATACTGAACTGATCTATAGAACCTCGCCTTTATATTGCGCTGGGAATGGGCGTGCGTCCCGAGAACAAAGGCAAGGCTAAGCATCCTTTGTTTCTATGATATCGTGATCGTGAACCGTGACGGAGTGGCAATCCCATGCATTCATTGCGAACACACGATAACAATTATCCAACTAGCAGGAATGGGTCAGCTAACGCTGACAGGACCGAGTTCGGTGCCAACAAAGGACATTTACTCACCTCTGAGCCAGAGGACACTTGATACGTCGTAAACTCGTGACTCGAGCTCGGCGAGATCCGTAAGATTTCGGCCAGTCGGTCATTTCAATGACGTCGGTCATGTCCGTTTTTGTAAATAGCAAGATCAAAATATTGTTTCCGTTTTTTAGCGTGGACAGTGATTTTCCATCTTCAGGCTTCCTGAAGCCAAATCCGGTTCTTCTGCAACTCCTTCTTCTTTACGGGGGTGGTTGCTCAAGTGTAGGGTGAGGGCGTCGTTTTGGGGCGGAACGTGAACGTGAATTTTGCATGCTAAGGGGCAGTAAGTACGAAGGGCATATGACCAAGGGAAAGGGTACTCACGGCGCGGAGGAAAAAATACGACATGAGGAAATACAGAGTGCCGTCCTTTATAGGCGTATGTTTGAGGGTTGGTTTTCATCTCAAGAAGGACGTAGGTGGGCATTTCCCAAAGGTAACCCCTTTCCTGCTGCTCAGGATAGCTCCCATCGGGGCAGATGCTGTGCCTAAGCAGCAGGAGAAGGAAGGTATCCTTGGGCAATGCCAAAAAGAGGAGCGTTGAGGTGTTCCACTTACCTGAAGGTGTATGAGAATACACGTTTGTTGATCAACAAATGCGCGTGCTCGTGTGAATGTGTTTTTTTAGCCGAGCACAAGGCAGCGCCGCCTCCTTCGAAACTTTTTCCTTCAACAACCATCAATACAATCAAATTGTAAAGCAACCACAAAGAAATCTATGCACCTCTCAGCCCCCTCTTACATATCTATGCTATACGAACTCTGCTGCAGTACTTCAAGCCATCAAACAAGCTCTGCATCGCTTCGACTCATGAAATCTCCGAGTCACGTGGATTCTGAGTATCCTGCATTGAAATCACCCAGATGGACCCCAAAAATCTGCATGCTTTTGTTTCAGAATTTTGTTTTTTTACTTCGAATATACGTACTATGGTTGAAAACGGTCGATTTAGGAGTCTGCAAGAAATACAACTGTCGTGTATTCTTCCGCCTAGCTTTCATGGGAGTGTTCATCCGGGTGTAAACCACTTTCGATATTCAACTGTCCTTTGTCCTCACTAATCTCAATCACACGCCTCTTGAATGGCTCTGAGAAAATTTTCAGGTGGGTGAATGCAGTAAAGCTACCATTCATCTATTCATACCTTCAAGCTCTTCGACGGTGCTCCCTATATATACTCTCACAGCCGTAGGCAACATGATACTACCCATCTCGAAGAGAAATAGTATCAGCGTGAATGCCTTCGTGAGCGCAGAATATCTTGGTGTTGCCCTTGGAAACAAGTTGGACAACCTCCTCTACAGGAAGCAATTCTCGGTGATATTAACCGACATGCCTGGGTCACAGGCCTTCCACGTTCACCTGCTGGAATAAAACCAATCAGTGGAGCCTGAGACTGTTGATAGACCGACATGCACCTCCAGTTCACATTTTTCGGAGTAGTATGAAAGTAGGTTGCGAACCTTAGTCTGTCCTCGAGCTGGAAATGGGTTTCCTCATCGTTCTTGGCGGCCTTTCGAGTAGTGCTGTCCTTTGGCATCGTATTTAGATGGAAATAACTGGAAAAAGAGGTTCTTTGAATTGTTAATGGTCGCAATGCGCCAGGTTTGACATTGGCAGACTGGAATGCAGAAGCCTTAATGCAGAAACTCGGAAACAAAGCATTCAAGGACTGAGTATTGATGCGATGCAATTCTCGGACTTCTTGAATCGTGCGCTGAGCTACATGTAGGACTGGTATCCGTAAGTTTCGTCTCGTTGAATTCAATAAAGTACCTGTTACTTTGAGTTTGAGTGCGACCGCTGAGCGCTGAGGTCTGTGGCCTGAGGGTAAGTAAAACATAGCAGATAGAAGACTAACTCATGGAGAAGCAGCCTTTCAGGTCTTTGCTCAAGGGAGGCAATGAGGAGAGAAGCAAGTACTTATTTGGACTATGTACCGTAGCTGTGACAGGCCTTGGAATTATTGAAAATAATCGTTTTCGAAGTGATGTCGCTGCCTGGTCTGCCGGTGATGACGTCTGCATCTCGCTGTTATCTCTTATCGTTTTACGACTCATTGAGTGTATACTCCCTCTGAGCACAACCGAAGCCTGCCCGACATCAACATTGCGTCAACAGTCAACGTTCAATGGTCAACTTTCAATATTCACCGGCATCGTTCATTGTCATTGTCAACCCTTAGCCTGGCACCCAGGGCAGGGGGTACCGTCGTGCTTGGTTAATTTCGCAGTCCGACGCATGCCGGGACTTTGCCGCCTAGTGCAATGACATCAACTCGCGTCGCGTTTTGTGTGTTGAATTTTTGTTTGCGTGCTGCATGCATAAGTATCATGATGGCAGATTCTTAGGAAAGAAGTCCGTGAGGACATTCCGACTTGAACCCAGAGAATCTGGCCGCTGTACATGAGCTCATTCGGCCTCGTTTTCCTCATATTCATGCCTATGCTCTGGAAGCTATCTGCCAGGCAGCAGATGGTTTCCAAACCATTTCCACCAGCAAAATGTCTCAATGGGTGCAAGCCGCGTGTGATCGACTTGCAGTTGATTTCATTGGCTGCATCCAGCTGAAATTATTTCATGTATATACAATAAAGTACAATGCAATAACAATACATTTATAATAGACTTGTAATGGGATTGCAACCAACGCAAGAATGGCAACCCAATTGCAATTGGCTAGAAGAATTGCAGGGGATTGCAAACTGATTACAGCCAGATTGCAGCCAGATTTTAACCTACTTACAATGGGGTACCATTCTTGTGGCCAATTACAACTTGATTTTAACTGTCTGGCAATGTGGTTTCGGCCATGTAAAAGAATCGCGAGTGATTGTGTCCTGATGTTTATCAAATCATAGTAATGTAGCTGTCCAATCGCAATGAGCTAGAAAATTTTTTAACATTACAATCAGAATATAGAGCTAATACAACAGAACTGTATTCTATGCTGGAAGGATCAATTTGACGCAGCTTATACCGTCTTAAAGAATGCAATGACGATGGTGACAGCGACAGAGACAATGATACAAGCTGAGGAGACAAGGGTCGAGAGGGAGGCTGTTGACGACGGCAGCTGCGATGGTGGTGACGTTCACAGGATCTGGGAATGGTACCTTGGATGTTCATTGCTTGTCTGCTTGTGTTTAGCCCTTAGTCAACATAGCAAAATAAGGAGCCGTCGCATAGCAGGTATGTCGGCCATGTCAGCTAAACTCAAATGTTAGGACGAGACTCGGATGCGCGAGTGCCAGAGCGAGTTGATGCAAAGGTGGCCACAATGAAGATATTGATATTGTCGGAAATGGTGTGGGTAACCCATACTCGGAAGTCCTAGAGTAGCCTCTGCGATGACGATAACAACAAACTCGTTGCTACATGCATGCGCAGAGGCTAATGGACATTTCTGACATATGGGTGATATTTCAGCAAGCAGCATTCGAGCAGGTTGGGATTGGGAAGCAATTGAGTGAATTGGAGGTGGCAAGCTGGCTGAATAGGTAGTTGTAGCGTTTGCATAACCAAATATTTGAGGAAGGTGGTGATTCTCGAAAGAGGTGCTTGTGGCGGATGGAAAGGTGTATGATGAATGAGGTAAAAGTTTGACTCTACAAAAGAGGAATTCTATTGAGTGAATGTAAGAAACAAAAGAGCAATGGGTACGCACCTTGCACCTATAACTGCCGACTATTCTCCCACCTTCGACGTTCCTTCCAAATCCATACAAATAGCACTAGAGTTGAGAGTTAGTGATAATAAGAAACAAAAGAAAAGAGAACTCTACCTTCAAGAACTTGAGCTCATCGTCTCAGCTCGTTGTCGTAGACGATGAGCCAGTTGAAATGTTGATGCACTGGCAATGGCCGCGGTGGAAGGGGTTCATGGACCCGCACGTGCAATGTGCGGGACCATGGAAACCTCGGCCCCAATTCGGTGAATGGGTTCAATTGGTGTAAGGCCGTCTAGAGACAACTAAACACAACTCAACCTCTTTTGTGCGAGGATGGCTTGGCGTTGGTAAAGGTTCCACACGGTAGTAAGATCAAGAAACGATGTATTATCGCTATAGACACTCTAGTACTCGATCTAGACCAACGAACAACAAAGGTGCGTGGTATAGAGAAAGGTATAAGGTGTATATTCGTATCCAACGAACACAGAAATCAACAAAATGCAACAGGATAGTGCCCAAGTGCAGCTAGCCTCTTCAATATCCAAACTGGATTGATTCCAAACAAGTTCAACAATGACCAATATATGGCAATGGGAGGCCCTCAGTCCTCAGTGCCAAAACAATAAGTAAGGAGGCCCTCTGTCCACAATACTTCAGTTACAATAGATAAGGAGGCCCTCTGTCCTCTATATCTCAAACTTAGGTAGGAGGCCCTCTGTCCTCGTACCTCAACTTCGTAGGTGGAGTCCCTAGTACTCCAAACCTCGGTGGTCAAAGTCAAAATCCCGTCTAGACGCAACTCAGTACGTTCTATTCAAGAGTACTACTGTACGCTTATCACAGCTATCAAGTAGCAAATCACTGACTCTGTGTCAGGTGGGGTATATTCTTAATATTCTTCTATGAAGTCAAGTTCCAAAGTCGTTGATTTGCTCTGTGCTATCTGGACAGTGGGGGGATCTACTTGCTTGCCTTTCATATCGAAATGGGCCAGCTTATATACCCTCTAGCTGTCCTATTTACCCATAATCTACAGATACATACTTCTAGCTATGATTCCGATGGCTCGCTGCCCATACAAGGTATAGAACTACTTAAGAAGGAAATGAAATATTCTTTTTAGACGATCTTTCGTCCATATTCTGGGTTTATTTGCATTTTGGTCCTGAAAGCAGTTCCAAATATTTGGCTAGCTCCACGTCAGAAATCGCTCGGTGGACTATCCTTCTTCCTTGTGCTGACTCACTCTTGCTAGACCGCATGGTACATAGCTGTTGAGTGGAGACGGCTCTCCTTGGTATCAGATATCGTCAGGAACTGCCTAGACATCTTCCCTTCGACTCCCTCCCTTAGAGTCTATTCTTCTATATTCTTCTAGGTTCAAGAATGCGTAATTCTATCACCCTTTCTAGCTAGCACTTTGTCTAGCCAGGGGAAAGGTACGGTCTCTCCTCTGAGATATAATTCTCTGGTTGGTTTCGGATCTACACCTTTCGGCGATGAGCCCGAAATGTCCTGGGCAAGTAACTCACTTGTAGTAAGCGGCTAGCGTAAAACCCTAAAACCTTGCTTGCTTATCAAGTCGATCTTCGGCCATCTAGCTTCGGATCTTGTTGATTTTACTAAGCTATGCTGAGAGCTTCGGATTAATCCAAGCTGCAACATGCGCGCTTCCTCCTAGAGCAGAAGATCCTCTTTCCATCATATCCCGCCAGCGTCTAGACTGGTCAGTCAACAATGTGTCTCTACGCCTATGCGTCTATTCTGTGCCAAGTTCAATCCCCTTGGTCGCAGACATTATTCAAGGTCTCTAGTCGCAACAACTCTTCCAGATCAGTTGTATAGCCTCATAAGAAGTCTATAGCCAATTCCATAGCATTTCTATAGATGACACGACAACTGTCTTTCTAGTATAGACAGTCCTACAGTTTTCAGACACGTCTAGCATGCATGGCTAAGTCCCCAGCTACCATAGCCTGATCATACGATCCATGAACAAGCGTATAGACAGCTAGTTACTCTTTGTTAGAGCCTAAGTCCACTTTCACTAGCTGCTCGGGCTCACACTAGTGCTCTTGTTTCCCTTATCAAGTGTATTAAAACTTGTTGAAGGCAAGAATATTCGTCTAGATACGCGATTTATATTTTGGACCATATCATCGGGTCGTGTGTGACATCACGTCACCTTTCCCTCTTGTTCTGCTACCACCATCATCTCCCCATCGTTGGCCGGCGACGACGAGCTCAACCCTTTGGTCATTGTCTGATCTGGTACGCAATACTGTTTCCTTTTCTATTGTGATGTTGATCATCATTCAACAGGCCTGGAACCAATGGCGGCACAAAGTTCAATGTGAGTCACAACAATACCAACTTCAAACCCTCTGCCCTAGTCCACCACTATGGACGACGACGGGCTCAACTCATTTTTCGGTATAAAACTCACCATACATTCTTCAAATTTGATCTAAAATTAGTTTGCAGGGTGCTGGAACTTGCAAGACACTAGAGGACACGATTATGCCAACCCTTTTCCTCGTTGCCACTGTATCGTGGATTCATCGCCTACCTCATCATTGGTAAGTTCAGGGTTTAAGGGTGTTGGCTTGAGACTCATTTCCACATGGCTTAGGGAATGTGGTATAGATGGGGCCATGAATTGTCCGGTATGTAATCGCTTTCTCTATGCTCAATCAATGCCTCTGTATGACCGGGTACATTTCTTAGACATTGCTCCGCCCCAGGTTTGTGGACCTCTTAGTTCAGAACTCTTGGTACGCTAGTGTCGATATCAGCTTCCGAGTTGGTCACAGTATGTCTTTCACTATGCTCAATGGGCTGAACGTGTTGATGATCAATCTTTCTTGCAGGATCTCCCAATCCCCGGTGCATATACATCATCAACTAACACCTTATGGGGTCACTCTACGCCAACGATGACTTGAACACCTCGAAGTATGTTTCCATGGTCATATATCTTTTCCATTACTCAACTATTGAGTAGACATCATACTCATGTCAGGTAGGACAACAACGATGGATGTAAAGTATTGTATGTACATGCTTATGTAGTATCGGTGTGAGGGTACCAGAACGAAATCGCTGAAAAACAGTCATTTTGACACCAATTGTTGTGTTCAGAATCGCACTAGTACATCGTACTAAGTACTATATGGACTTGGTAGTACTACTAGGAACCTAGTAGTGCGCATATGACGAAGAATAAGATAGGCATGCACTGCGTAGTGAATACTAGCTACGTGCGCATAGACGTTGATGTCATCGTTAGCCCTATATGATTGCACTAGGATACGCGTCGAAACCTGTAGACCGTATCTATACTCTAGTACCAGGCTGGACCCTTACGAGGACATGCTACTGTACATGGTAGACTTCCTAGTAGGTCATATGGCTACACTACACTCGCGCTATGGGACATATGAGATGGGATAGTGAACGAGGACCAACTACCACAGCGTAGAAGGACCCTAGGGGACGAATCAGAGCTATATACCAAATACGGTAGAAGCTGGGGGTGTGAGTCACCTTCGAGAGCAGAATTACCAGGATTAGAAATGTCCGAGTAACCGGGTCATCGATACGAGGACCATATGGAGGCTTAACAGCTTTCCATATCGATCGGAATATCCCTCGAGCTTCGAGTTGGGATTCCTACTGCTAGTACAGACACTAGTGAGGGACATATAGTCCTATAACAAGGAAACAGATAGGATTCTGTGCCAGGACTGTCCTAGGACATAGAAAATATAATATAGAACTACGAGGGCATAGAGCCTACCTTCCTCGGATACGAATCCGAAGCGTTTCGGTCGAGATCGGACTCCTAGCAAGTTCCGAGCGGAATAACTATGTCCTAGCACCGATATCCGAAACGCACCACGCGGAACAGCGCCTCCGCGCGCCACTTCCTAGCAACCAAAAGTAATATGACTCGCAGTCCTGCAAAATAATGTCGAATTCCAACCAATATATATCCAAACCTTCCTTTTCTGGTAGATACTTACTTCATATGGACAGAATCCTCTCCTCGTTCTCATTTCTTGCATAGTTACTATTACTTTATCGTGTCCACTTTCACTTATATGTAAAATATGTACGCTCGCGGGTATATAAGCAGCAGGGTTTCCCCTAGGAAGCTCTCAAGCAATTACCCCGCTATATACGTAGCCCTAGTGCACCAATAGCAGAGTTCTTGTCTTCTATCATTGACCATAGAGGCGACGTGTGCTTAGAAAATAACTTAGAAAATAAAACCTTGAAAAGCCCTTCTCTATATTGAACTAGAGTTGTGAAATTAGAACTTTGAGATACCCATAGGACAGAGCTAGTTCATCTAGACTCTTTGGATAGGATTGATTGTTTCAGGACTAGTGTGGAGCCCCACTAGATCCCTTTTCACTTGGTGTGGAGCCCCACCAGTGATCGTTAAAGCTTAGTGTGGAGCCCCACTAGCTTATAGGTGGCCTGGTTGTCGTGCTAGTTCGACTAGTGTAACCAGTGCCTTTGGTTGTCGTGCTAGTTCGACTAGTGTAACCATAGCCTTCATAGGAACAATAGGTCTTTACCCTTGTTGGGTTCGATAGGTTATTTTGCGTCATAGGAACATATAGGAATAGTTATAGATAGGTTTATAGGTTGGCTCGCGTTGTCTTGATTATATCGAGACCATATTATCATATTACATTGTTTCATTCATCGCTCGTACACTTCCCTTGTGTCCTAGTGATTTGTAGACGTTCAACTAGTGTGCTAGTTGATTTCTTGTGTCGATTGTACGGATCCTTTGACAACGTCGAACCCCGCTCGCACAACTTGGCATATTATTTCGCTCGTTCACAAGCGTTTTATAAGCCTCACAACGCCCTGACGGTGTACATGGTTTGTACAAGACCACTCGATCGGTTGATCAGTGGGGAGACCGTGAGGCAAGTATTGTGCCCGTCGCCGACTTCCGGCGTTCCGTTCACCTCTATCCTAAGTTTGGACCTACTGTACCATCTGACTGGGCTTCGAGCCGTGTTCTGGACCAAGCAAAGTACAATCGACACAAGAAATCAACTAGCACACTAGTTGAACGTCTACAAATCACTAGGACACAAGGGAAGTGTACGAGCGATGAATGAAACAATGTAATATGATAATATGGTCTCGATATAATCAAGACAACGCGAGCCAACCTATGAACCTATCTATAACTATTCCTATATGTTCCTATGACGCAAAATAACCTATCGAACCCAACAAGGGTAAAGACCTATTGTTCCTATGAAGGCTATGGTTACACTAGTCGAACTAGCACGACAACCAAAGGCACTGATTACACTAGTCGAACTAGCACGACAACCAGGCCACCTATAAGCTAGTGGGGCTCCACACTAAGCTTTAACGATCACTGGTGGGGCTCCACACCAAGTGAAAAGGGATCTAGTGGGGCTCCACACTAGTCCTGAAACAATCAATCCTATCCAAAGAGTCTAGATGAACTAGCTCTGTTCTATGGGTATCTCAAAGTTCTAATTTCACAACTCTAGTTCAATATAGAGAAGGGCTTTTCAAGGTTTTATTTTCTAAGTTATTGTTCTAAGCACACGTCGCCTCTATGGTCAACGATAGAAGTCAAAAACTTTGCTATTGAGCTCTAGGGCTACGTATATAGCGGGGTAATTGCTTGAGAGCTTCCTAGGGGAAACCCTGCTGCTTATATACCCGCGAGCGTACATATTCTACATATAAGTGAAAGTGGACACGATAAAGTAATAGTAACTATGCAAGAAATGAGAACGAGGAGAGGATTCTGTCCATATGAAGTAAGTATCTACCAGAAAAGGAAGGTTTGGATATATATTGGTCGGAATTCGACATTATTTTGCAGGACTGCAAGTCATATTACTTTTTGGTTGCTAGGAAGCGGCGCGCGGAGGCGCTGTTCCGCGTGGTGCGTTTCGGATATCGGTGCTAGGACATAGTTATTCCGCTCGGAACTTGCTAGGAGTCCGATCTCGACCGAAACGCTTCGGATTCGTATCCGAGGAAGGTAGGCTCTCTGCCCTTGTAGTTCTATATTATATTTTCTATGTCCTAGGACAGTCCTGGCACAGAATCCTGTCTGTTTCCTTGTTATAGGACTATATGTCCCTCACTAGTGTCTGTACTAGCAGTATGAATCCCAACTCAAAGCTCGAGGGATATTCCGATCGATATGGAAAGCTGTTAAGCCTCCATATGGTCCTCGTATCGATGACCCGGTTACTCGGGACATTTCTATCCTGGTAACTCTGCTCTCGAAGGTGACTCGCACCCTCCAAGCTTCTACGTATGTGGTATGTAGCTCTGATTCGTCCCCTAGGGTCCTTCTACGCTGTGGTAGTTGGTCCTCGTTCACTATCCCATCTCATATGTCCCATAGCGCGAGTATAGTGTAGCCATATGACCTACTAGGAAGTCTACCATGTACGTAGCATGTCCTCGTAAGGTTCCAGCCTGGTAATAGAGTATAGATACGGTCTACAGGTTTCAACGCGTATCCTAGCGCAATCATATAGGGCTAACGACGACATCAACGTCTATGCGCGCGCAGCTAGTATTCACTAAATCGCAGTGATGCCTATTTTATTCTTCGTCATATGCGCACTACTAGGTTCCTAGTAGTGCTACCAAGTCCATATAGGACTTAGTACGATGTACTAGTGCGATTCTGAACACAACAATTAGTGTCAAAATGACTGTTTTTCAGCGATTTCGTTCTGGTACCCTCACAGCGTGATGCGAATGGCGTAAACCATTCAACATAAGCCAGGTACTTGGCCACATATTGTTGTTCATCTACAGCAAAAAGCTGGTCCTTGAGTCGCTGGGGGAGCGAGAATAGTACTCGGATCTGTGCAACACGATAACCTGTCACGAAAAGTTAGAATAGTGATGTCAAGTTGTTTGTGTAATACTCACCAGAAAGTCCTAAAGCCTTTCCATCTCCCTCGTTAACCAATACCGTATCAAAGCGACCCGGAATGGTATGACCGCGCCTGTCCTTCTGCTCTGGGTTGACATGCGCACTGTCAACGATGATTGTTCCCATGGCCTTCGAACTATACATGTCAGGGGTTGTCCACTTTACACGGTGCCACACTGGAATGCGAGAGAGTGGTATGTGAAGTTGCGCTGCGTGTGCCACAGTAGCTCGATGAGAGAGTTGGGGATTTCGGATTCTGGTGACGTAGCGTGCAAGAGCCGCAGAAAAGTGAACAGCACCATAATCTGATGCCAACTTGTCAAAATTGACTGACTTGACGGACGGATGGAGAGTCATTTTCATGGTGAGCTCAAAGGCGACACCAGGAGCAATGTCGTAAATGATGGGAGGAGGATGTTCGTCTGTCATTTTTGAGCAGATATACTTCTCATGACGGCGAATCTTTTCCTGTCGTTCAAGCCATGCGACCATTTGGGGCAACTCATCTCGATGATTGGTCGCACGGTACGCATTCTTCGCCAAGTCAATATGGAGCCGCTCGGTGTACTCTGAGTTGAAGTTGTCGGCAGTGCCGAAATTTTCGAAATGGCGAGCGAAGTGTTGACAAGCGTGGAGTTTGGGGATCTTGAAGGTACTGACAACGCCAGTATCAACGAAAACATCCTTGTGGTCGTGAAACAGTGTGAGCGACTGACGAAGGAGGGACAGGGTTTCGGTTGTGTGGAGGGGGTACTGGGCCAGATACACAAAGTTGAGCATACCCCGAACAGCAGCGGATAGCCGCTCTGAGGAGGCTCCATTGGGAAGGCGTAGATCAATGACTATTCCCAGCAAACAGTGGCCAATCTGCTCGTGTTCCTTCCCTGTCACACGGGACAACATCGATACGCCTCGCATGAAAAGGCGGATGTTATGGTTAGGGGGAAAGTGTCGGAAGCGTGCATCAATTTCTGCTGCACCTGCTATCTTGATGAGCCAGCTGAGAAGATGTTTGATGAGGCCTTGATACAGCTGGTGTAGGATGTCGGGGGTGATAGACTGGAAAATATTGACGTATGGAAGATCTTTCCAAAAGGGTTCCGGGATGGGCTTCATGCCAGCATCCTTGCATGCACGCCTGAATACCGTCGGACCTTCTGAAATCATTTCGAAAACTTCGAGTGCAGACGCAAGATCCAAGAACGGAAAGTCGGTCTGATCATCACCTGAGTTCTCCTTAACAATACCACATAGGGCAGCACAGCGGCCATACTTTGCGGTGGAAGCAAGGCATTGCTCAGGATAATCGGCGACATAAACGGCCATGATAGGATGTCCACGTCGAGCGACTCCATTGCCATCAACCACGAGCATACCATTGATACCAGGCTCTCGGATTGGAGCCATGATATGCTTCATGCAAGCATGAAACAGGTTAGCAAGGGCACGGCGCCGGCCTGTTTTGTTGGTGATGTGACTGAGATTTGAAGTCGGAAGGTAGCCGAGGAGGATATAGGAACCACGAGACGATTTGCGCCGAATCTCTTTAGGAATGTTCCCGATGGTGATATATACCGGGTAGGCCGTCTTGTTTCCAAAGACCGTGAGTTGTGTCTTGTCAGTTGAAACTATGAGAGGTATGATTGTTGCCCCAGGATTAGTCTTCTCAATCTCCTTCTGTATCATACATTTTAGTCCCATTCAAATTCCCAGAAAGAGCTGAGATTCGTACCTGAGTAGCCCACCACCATTTCCCGGTATGCATGCTATGAAAGAGTCGAATATCTTTGGTTTGGTCGGTATAGTGTCGTTCCGGACACATGATCAAATATGGTGTGAGGTCTCGGTCACCCCACAGTGCTCGAATACAGTCGAGAATGTTTCGATAAAAGAACTCGAAGGATTCCCCTGCAACGACCACCTCATGTCGATGGAATGGAGGTCGACCTGGGAGCTGTCCGTCGATGATCTTATTCAACTCGTGTGTGGTCTTGAACGAGAGATCCAACTTTTCGGCCAGCTAAACATTGAATTGGAGAATGAGTTAGAATTCAAATGGAGACGACAACAGCAATGCTTACCCCTGGTATTTGCAGTAGCTCATTTAGAGCATTGGACCCAGGACCCCGAAGCTTTCCCCAGCGAGCAACCTCCCAATCAAGCCGGGACCGAAATGGATGCCAAAGAACTTTGTCGTTTCCGAGAGCACGCTCATACCGAGTATTACTATCGTCAACCTTGGTATCCGAAATTGGCCTGCCTGCATGGCCACCAAACTTGATGATGAAGGGCTTATGACGAAGGCAGTCTTCAATATGGACGTGTGATTCGGTAGCAGTTCTGGTGTCTCGAACAGGGATTTGAGTGCCAGTCGACGGTGAAGGTTCTTCTTGCATGTCAACGTCAACTACTCGCTCAGGCTCCCACATCCCTTCAAGCAAAGCATTCAAGCTATCTTCATCAAAGTCGGCTTCTCCCTCTATGCTATCCTCAGCACCTGCACTACCTTCGCCCCATTCCCATTCTTCATCTGCTTCCTCAACATCCATCTGTCCGAGATCTTGGGCAGTGTAGTTGCTGCCGAAGTAGTCACCTTCGAAAGAAATAGGGGCGGAATCTGGGTCGAAGTCGGAGAGAACATGGGCAGTGAGTTCTTCAAGCTCAGAGTCCGTTTCCGACTCGTCTGACTCGGCAGGGTCAGAAAAGTTAGGTTCGCTGTTGTTTTCGACATTGCTTGGCGCACTGCATGCAGAGTTGGAGGTCTTAAGCCGATGTTGCTTGAATCCCCAGGATGTGAAAGACCTCAAACATCCCTCGCAGACGTATGCCATGAAAAAAGAATAGGGTAATGATTGCAGTATTGATGACAAGACTGGAAAAAGGGTAAGAATGTATAGACATGCACATACAGTTTCACTCACCCTTCACCTAGGTACGATGAACACCACCCCAGCACCTGGCAGCACCTGCTAGCCCACCGCTGACCTTGCCCGCCGTTGTCAAGGTCAACAATCAAGAATACGGCCCAACAAAACCGCTGTTCGGTTCCGCAGACTACCTTCTTCTTTTGGAAATGAAATTTTCACTTCGCAACCACGATGCCCCATTCCACACACCGTCAGGGCTTGGTCCGGGCTATTGAACTCTCATCAAGACCAGCACATACCTAACCGACATGACCCGTAAAGTCAGCTCGATATCCATCGGAAGTTCTGAGAACCACACGGAGGTCGCAGTGCAAGTATCTTTCGAGAACAACCAGTCCATCACTGTTCAGTATAATCTGAATGATGTTGTGGATGGAAATATGGTACGTTATGAACCTGAATAACTTTCTATTGTTGACAGCAACATTTGTTTCTGGTTAGGTCATTACTTTGGGAGATTTTGAAGTGTTAGGAGGGTGTAAGAAGCGCAGGCTCAGCACCGTAGAACCCATGTCAGAGCATGAATCTTGCATTCATTGTGACTTGCAAGGTCTCGAGAAAGCAGATGGCACTCGGAAGCATTTTGAGTGTCCCCACCACGGTATGTTTTTTGAAGTTACCGCACAAGTCAGGGATGAAAACTGTTACCGCCTAGACTTTCCAGTACCTCGATCTCCGCGCACACCGCAGTCCAAATCTGTGCCGCGAAAGCATTCCGAGGCTTTGGAGATCAATATTCAAAGCCCACCAAGCTCATCCGGGCTGGCAGAGTTCAAATACTCAGGAGAATATTCCATGGTCAAAGACGAGATTATACCAGACTCGGAGGAAGAGAAATGAGCTCAAGGTATGTTTGCTATTGACTTATCTCGGAGAAACCTCGTAATTGAGATTAAGGGTTGGCATAGCTGAGCTTAAATAGCGGTTAATTCAACAATGATATTCACGTTCAAACATGGAGAGTAGCAACGCAATATCGCTTGAGCGCCCGCCGTCGGTGAGTGGACAGAAAGGATCTGTTTGAGCAACAGAGGACTAACCAGTTTTAGCAGGTTCGAGTGCCGAGTTCCAGTGAGGGAGATAGGATCTTTCTGGTATAAAAAGGTATGTAGTACCTCCATGAACCATCCAGATACCTAACACCTCTATCATCTTGCTCTTTAGATTCATCCTCGCTCTTTTTTAATTCTCCCCAGATGGCACGCTCCCAAAAGAAGGCCAAAGGTCGCCCTCTCGAACTGGATGGCGCAAACGAACTGTCAGCCGTGTTACGTACCCAAGAAGTGACGACATGAAGTTGTTTCAGATTTCAGCCCTGCCCCTCGCCGTACTAAGCAAGAAGAAAAAAAAAAAAAGCCAAAGCTTTAAGATCAAGCTATTAGAGTAAATAGTCATGCTATGTATGTAGTTTCAAATCACCGACCTACTGCCATTCTGGATGACCCCTGCGGCTGTATGTCCAAAAAGGCAACAGGCTGCTAAAGCAGCCCCTGGCTCGTAAGCGAGCCCTGTCAGACAACCAAGGATATCCTGCACTTCCCCAGAAGCCAAAAGGAGGTTAGTTTTATCTTGAGGTTCCTTGTCCAATATCTCATGTAAATCACAGAAGAGTCTTTCCTTCCTTCAAGAACCTACATTTTGATATCGTGAGATAATGAAATGACAGGTGTTCCGAATGCTCTTAAGCTGTGCTAGCTTACAAAATATTCAGCTTGCAGAGCCCACTGTATTCGCTGTCACGAAAAGCCCCAAGACGTTGCCACCTCAGTATCTTCCACGAGGAAATCTAAGGTCCATTAGCAATGTTTGCTGCGGCTTATCCGAAGATCCATCCCAACGCCAAAGCTACTCCTGCAAAGCTGAAAGGAAGCGTAAAGGTTGTTGGTAAGCTATATAAACACATCTTTAATTCATTTCATCACTGACTGCTTCGTGAATACCCTCAGCTACGCCTGGTCCTGCTAGGCTTAACGTACCTTCATCCGATGAAGATGAAGAATCTGGCAGCAATGAAGGCACCCAGGAGGAGGATGAACTCGACGAGTCTTCAGAGTCCGATGGAAATCTCAGCGACACCGCCTTTGCATTCATGGTATGTTGAAAAAAAAAAGTTTTGTGTCTATACTGATATGACAACTGGACAGTTGGCTAAAATCTCTGGAGACGTCGCGGCTCCAATGCAATCCCCTGACAACCTTTTTGAAAATGACCATGCTGTTACAGTCGTGCCCAGGAGCACTCCCATGATCAATGAGATTAGTGACGAGACAACATCCATCCCCATCAGCAAGGTATGGTTGGCAACTTTGTTACATTCTGCTTCTTATTGAAGTTCCTTAGACCAAAAAGGCTGAAGATCGTTCAAAGAAACCTGAGGTACGTGTCACAAAAGGTCATCACCGCTCACTTCTCACAAAATTCACAGCCAAAGAAACTGTCAAAGCGTCTGGAAGCACATAATGCTGAGGTATGGTTTATGGTAACGGGTTCACTCTCTGCAGCTTACTCATATTACACAGCAACCTCAGATCATTGCAGTGGCTCCTGTACCGACCACCCGAGTTTGGTCTGTGGCAGCAACGCCAGTCAGAGGGTCTGGAGGCGAGTACATTATGACCGTTCAGCCACCGACCTTGCGCAGCATCATCAAGCTCTCGTTCCCGCTTGTTTTGGAGTATGTTGTATTCAAGAATGTCTACCCAAAATACGACCATCCTGCCGACTTCATGAAGAACATACTTATGAAGGCTGCAAGTATCGTCAGCAAGCAGAGCGCCAGCGATCCGGTCAAGAACACTGAGGCACGTGAAATATTTGATCGTTTCAAGATGGATCCATCGTTTGTCAAGTGCTTCGCAGATCTGGTAAAATTACCTGTGTGTGTTTAGTAATTCTTTTTTTATTGCTAACATCTGGGGCACAAGGGAACGCACTTCTCTGCCAATTCCGCCAGCGCAAGCAAAACCGTAGCGCACACCATAGCCGCTGCTCACTATGGGCTTTACAACTCTTACCGAATCAGAGCAACGCAAAATGTCCACTGATTGAGTTGCACAAGGACCTGTTTCATCTGGGAAGAGAAAGTACATCATTTTTTGTCTTTTTCATCCAAGTCTGTACTGACATTCGTTCTAGAACGGGAATGTCTTGAAGAGCGCACCGTACCTTCACCCGCAATTATGGTTACAGTGCGCGACTGGGCTTTCAAATCGACACACACTACCTTGGTGCCCTGTTTGTTTGCGCTTCATCCCCTAATTCCACTACATCAATACTACCTGACGACGAGGAGCAGATGTGTGAAAGAGATCACTATTCCTCATTGTCCGCAGCAGCAGTCACAGCAGTTGAGTGGAATTTTGTCTTGATCCATCAAAGTCACTGTCTGATATCCTTTGTTGTGGCGCCGTCACAGGTTCAAAGCATCTTGAGATGACGTTAAAAAAAAAAAAGCAAACACTCGGCACTACGCTCACTATAGGACGCATTGACTCAGTCATCCTTGCCCCGTACTACCGAGGACACGCCTTGCAGTAGGCCGAAATGCAACAAAAGCACCCACATGGATTTCCATCTAATCATTTCTGAGCTCTACCACCCGCTTTCCACGAAAAGTTCGTTGTCTGTCATTGATTGAATAGCTATCTTAGAGGGCAAGCCTTAATGACGTGAAAAAGGCAGCAGAGGGGAAAGTTCGACTTTGATGACCACGAGTCTGAGGATGGAGAAGCTGCTACGTTCGGATGATATCGAATATTTAACTGGACATTGAACCGGGTGAAGAGTGAAGGTGGTATTGAACTGCTGGGGTTGATCAAAGTGCCGGCTGAGGTCCGACAGCCAGTTCGTGGTTCTTTTTCGTTTGAACTGTCCTTGTCCTTTCTTTATCGTATCGAAATCTCAATCAAAAATATGCAATCAAGTATTTTAAAAAACGTTTTGAATAGTGTAATAGGTTTTTCGGAAGTAATAGGACATCAAATGGATATATTAACTTTAAGTTCGCGTTCTGTCTCAGGGGTCTGGCATATATGGTCGTCAATCCAGCTAATAACTCTTTCCTTCTGACAGAATGATATTGAATTATCGAGAATTAAACGTTTAATTAACAATGAATTACTCATTATTTCACGTTGGGAGGCTATATTTCCTGATTCTGGTCAATCCAATACTCGCTACTTTTCACGCATTTGAATACTGTCAATGTACATACAAGATGGGAAAAGGGAACATGTGACCGGCGAGGTGAACCAAAATACGAGAAGGAATGGGCGGTGTCGAGTCTAATAAAAGCTAGATTATCCCACGACACTTCTTCAGCTCCCTCTTCCAGCTCTCCTGTGTTACCCAAACTGGCTCATAACAATTGTTGATCTTCAGGATGTATTTGTCACCCTCAATCATGCGCATGTAACCAGGTTTGACACGAATCCACTCATTATCACGCCAAACCCAGACGGCAATGAAGGATATTGGCTCCAAGATACCAGGCTTCTCTTCCCATGTCTTTGCCTCAGTCGCCTTGACGTGAAGAAAGAGGTCGTAGTCCTGAAGCCCTTCGTGGTGAGAGGGGAGTACTGGTGGTTGTCCGAGGATCTCATCGGTGAGGAGTGCATACCAACGACCCGTAATTGTTTTGCGTACAATCTTTTTCGTGCGCAGATGGTCATACGGCGTCTGAGTGGCAATTTTCTGTCAATGAATGGTGTTAGATCTTGAAGGAGTTCGTGGGGTAGAACATACTGTGCGCCGAGATGGAGCGGAATTCTGATGCTCATTCTTTTGCCGGGTCTGGCGGGCCTCTCGGCTATACGACAGTGAGTATGATGGAATGCCTCGAGCAGCTAGACATAGAGCTCACTCCATCTTTGTTCCAGATCTTTTGGGCGCTTCAAGACACTCCTCTGGTACGGCGTCAAGGGTCCGATGTTCTGAGATGGACCTCGGCAGACGGTGATCATGGCCTGCAGCGGCGAAGAATGGCACAGGCATGTCTTTCGGCTCTGCTTTGATATGTACAGGAGATTTGTGTTTTCTACACGGAATGGGGCATCAATTTATGAAGCATAGTGGAGTTTGGCTAACATACCTTGCGACTACGCGAAAGTTCTGAATGTCTTCGTTCTGGGGCCTAGGTGTCTCGCTAATAACGTGGTGAATGGTTTTCATCAGTCTAAGCCCATGTTATAGTGCTTACGATTGCTGAGGGGGCAGGTCCAAGGACTCCAATGTGGGTAAGCGAATTAGAACAGGCCGATTCTCTGGGTAGGAAACCGAACGGAATACTTGAGGCATAGTCGTGATACCAGTGGCCAGGGATGTGTGAGTGAGTAGCTGCAGATGCGATGATAGACATTTATATGAGAGGTGGGAAACGAAGAACAAAGGTTCTTTCAACTACTTACTATTGAAAGTCACGTGCTGCCGGTGGTCTTTGTAACCCTAATCCGATTACTAGTAATCCTGCGACTTTACTTCGCGGTCAAATTATTTGCAAAAACTCAGATCACGAATGAAGCAGGCTTATCTAGAATGAGAGAGTACAAGTTGTTCACTATTTTTGACGATGGACTTGCTCAAAGACTGCCTGAGCTTGACCCTCGACTTTCCGAATATACTCCCAATCACTAGTCATGTATACAGAGCGAAGCCAACGACACCATAATCTCGAAGCATTCTCTGCCGGAAGTCTATTTGCCACTGATTCAAGCAGCGACAATGCAGCTGTGTTTCGAAGTCATTGATCAGCAATAACCCATAAACGAAAACGAAACTCACCTTCTCGTTCGTTCACATGAATCAGCCATTCCAAGTAACGCATGATATAGTCACTATCATTACCGAAATGCAACATTCCGGATTCAAACGCATTGATTGAACGGGAGGTATCGCCACCTCCATATCTGAACTCGATTATTGCAGCTGCCTCGTACACAAGCCAAAATACGAGTAGAGTATCACTCTTGGCTCTGTCAAAGATAGACCGGAAACTCGTAAGCCCTTCAGTCCGAATCGCGAACTGCATATACATGATGTAGGCAATTCCGAGACATTTGGAGAATGTCGAATTGAACGTTGGTTCACTTGAATACAAGCTCGATCGCAGTGCACAGATGATATTTTCGAGGGCTGCTTTGGCTTGTTGATAGTTACTCATTGCCTCGAGTGTGTCCGCATAAGTCAAGTTCAAAATCGTGCTGATTAGAATATGAGCGCCATTATAACTTGGAGGAGACAGCAGACCGACCTAGTACGATTTGCTCGGATACCGCGTCTCAATTGTACAAGGGCTTCTCGAGTCTTACCAGCTCTGAGGCACGAGATATAAGACAGGTACCTTCGGGAAAGGACAATGAATAAATGGCAATGAGACTAGTACTGGGACTTACCAGATTTCTGCGTGGAATCTCAGTGCGTGGCATGCCTTATTATACGCAATGCGGAGCCGCTTCGTGAATACCTGGAGGTTGCCTAATACCTTCAGCGATAAGGGATCTCCCTCCTCCCATTCCAGGTAAGTGATCCAGTCTTGTACTGTTTGATCTCCACAGAAAGAGAACGGAGAAGAGGGGAGACATGATTGTGAACAAGTTGCGTTAGTTGAGGTCCCCATGGGACACAAGTATTCCATATAGTGCTGGTATTTCTGCGCAACAAGTAGTGCACGGGAATACGATGGCAAGAGTCGGACAAAAGTTTCTTCGGCGCTGGCGCTGTTGTGAACACGTTCAAAGACCATCAACCTTGACCAAAAATTTGATAGATGCTCGAGGGGTATCTTAACGACCTGGTGCAGTGCCCTTTGAAGGGTCAGGTGATCTCCAACCTAGTGACAGGGTCAGTATCTAGTACAGTGTTTGACGAAGATGACACCGCACCTGTTCCAACTCGTCCAAATATTGATCCCATAGTTCGCCGCTTTCTGTTTCATGAGCCACAAAGTCAAGGACGTACTGATACGCCTGTAGAATTGAGGATGGGCGGCGGAGTCTGTCTTAGTCGTCAAAGAATGAATGACGATGGTGAAAATCTAGGTACTCACCGAATAAAAGCTACATACACAGTGCTTAATTCAACAGACGGGGAACGTTCCAGCTGCACCCGAAGGAGATCTTCAATTTCTTTGTTTGTGTATGGGCTATTCGTAGACAACAATTTCTCAGCATATGCGACTTGAATTTTTGGCTGTGACGTCGATTCAGTACAGCTAGTCCCAATGAATTATCCTATCAACTCACATCGTAAGGAAAACATTCGAGCGCCGCCTCGTAGATTTTGATTGACTTTCCAGTGTGACTGCTACATTTGGCGAAGGACAGAAGACGATTCCACGTTCCAACGTCCCTAGGGTCGGGGTTGGTAGTCTGAACCGCCTCGGCGTCAGGATCCATGGCGTCTTTATCATCACACTGGAGGAAATCCTCGTGAGATATAGACTGCGAAGGCATAATGCAAAGGAGAGTATAAGAGACAATAAACACTGAACGAAGTGACACAATCTTCAAGTCCCACGCTGCTTGGACAGATCCTCCAATACCTTCCATTCCTAGTATGCTCTCTGCGCACATGAAACTCCCAGAATCTTGACTCACTCATACCCACTTTATACTTCAAGCTTAGAATTGCACAGGCCTGTTACTGCAAAGAGGATTACAGCGAGAGTGATGGGAGCAGGGAGTAGGATCCACGCACCATATGAACAGCATTGATGTTTTCGCGAGTGGGTTTCCTGCATATCTCTACCTGAGTGACTCATGCCATTCCCCGCATCAGCGTTATAAAACGAAGACAATGAAGGGCCGGGTACCCTATGAACGGGTGGAGCAGAGATTCAAATTCCCGAACGACTTGTTGCTCTCGAACGCACGGACCTGTGATCACAGTGCTATCAAACGCGGATGCTAGGAGCAAGGTCCACACACCGTGAAAATGAAGGGCCGGGTACCCAAGATTTTGAACGGGCGGAGCAGAGATTCAAATTCCCGAACGACTTGCTGCTTTCGAACATACGGACCTGTGGTCACAGCGCTATCGAACGCAGATGCTAGGAGCAAGGTCCACACACCATGACTGCAATAAGCTACATAGATGGCGATGGCATACATCTTGAATCCTGGTGAGTTTCCCGTACAATCCTGCTCGCATATGATTAATTAGATATCATACCAGGCATTCCCCATGCTAGCTATATTTACGGAAAACCCAGATGTAGCTCTTGGGTAACAGAATTTGTTCAATAAGAAGATGTCACCGTCGAATCGTGATAGAGGCTCTGGTCTGGGTGGTATGGCCTTTCCATGGTGATGCAGCTATATTTGCGTTTGCTGGCCAGCTCGAATTCGATCCCGCACCCAGTCCTGACCGTCAACAACGGGGCTCCATGCAAGTGGGCGATTTTCAATCACTCCTCCCGAGACAAGACGGCGAAGACCGATCCATATACGTTACACGGGCTGCCTAACCTAAATTGACAATTCGTGCGAACATACAGGCTCGGGGAGGTGGCGTTTAGTTGCTACCTTGCATTTGGATATGAACAAGATCACCAGTGTGTGTTGGCGGCTGTGACTAGGCGCTGCTCTAAGGATCTGGCGGTGGTTTGGTCCCCGTCTTCTCGACGCCTTCTGTGCCGAAGTGCTGTAGAAGCTCCTATGAAGCATCGAGTCCGGTGCTGGGTACTTGCGGTGGAGCAGGCAATAGACACAAGTCATCAGCAACCCAGGAAAGCAGACCTCGCAATCGGCTTCACTAATCACCGTTCAAGAGGTTAGATGAGGAAGATTGGGCTGGTGGTCCCGATGAAGTGGGGATGCTATGGTGGAGAATGGATGAAGTTGGCCGCCGTGTCTCGCCATCGAAGTACTCCTAGCATGCTCCAGACCTCCTCTTCAACAGCGAATCTTTTTGGCGTAGCATCTCCTTTTTCTCGACCCCTTTCAACAATATTCTTCGTCGTGAGGACAATCAGATACACCCACAGGTTTCAACCTTCTGCATGTTGCCATCCTGCCAATTATCTGCCTCCGTTCGCGGCCAGGCATATCAAGAGAAGGACCAACGGAAGGGTGGTTATAGCAAGTCGCCGCTTAGAACACTGAACTTGGTGCAGAAGACGAAGGGAGAGCTATGGTGGACTCCTGAGTTACATGTCGAATAATCTTGACGAGCAAACTCACCTGGCACCCCTTTTTCCCCCAATTCTACCCTCGGCTAGTGGCCTCCTGGTTCACGGTCGCCCTTTTCGCTAGTCCTAATCTCGGAGGGGACGTCGCAAAAGCTCGAGATTGTGACGTGGGTGAGGAAGGAATACAAGAGTCAACATCATCCGGTCTCGCCGATCATATTTTGCAGAAGAGATCTTATGATCATCCCGACTCGAATTCCACAGTACCGTATATAGCATCGCGCTAGTTCGATTATCCTCACTAGGAGGTCCTTTGGGCCTCGATAGGGCGGCGCTCAGCGACACTCGAGGCTCAGGATGGTGAAAAATCCAATTTTCCTCGCTGATGCCTCTGCGTAGATTTTGTCAAACTGTATATCTATATTCAGCTATCGAAGGGCGGTTGGGTGTTCTTGAACAGTGAACAGTGGGTCCCATAACATATGAGCGCCGATACATACGTCTCCTCAGACTGAGACTCTCGCTAATATTCTCACCTGCCTGGTCACGGTTTCCAACAAAAGCGACTCCGCTTCGCCTCCAGCTCGATTATGCTGTGGTTGAGGTGAGCATTCTACAGTATGATACTCAACTCCCATGTAAACTCAATCACCTAATATTCAATCCAGCTTGTCTTAACTGTGCATTGCGGGAGAATCAGGTCTCTGTTTACTCTGATGGCGGGCTACGTTGCAAAGACCTGGTTCAGGTCCAAGCAGCAACCATATTCGCAAAGACCACTCAACACAATAATAAGGGACAGCACTGTATCTCTCTACAATCTGCAATACGCACAAAGGGCTCATGCGACTCGGGCGTAACAATAGTCCCTTTCAACAACCGATATTTAAGCACTCTGCATTCCTACCATGCGATTCCCCCTCGTAATAGCTGTGCGATGACTCCCGACTCTGCTCTTCCACTCGATCAAATGGATCTGGACCAACCCTTCTCTCTGGGTGGCCAGGGTGCTGATTCACCTAACACTAGCAAATGCACGTGTAAGCATGGACAACGCCGTGTTTAATGATGGTACTAACAAATTGAGACAGTTTCTGCTACAGCAATATCATCAAACGAAATTCCACGTGCAGGTCAGAAGAGACGAAGATCTACCGCAGACAGTTTGCTGCACGTTGTGGATGGCCGCCTGAAACGTGCCCGAGTCGATGGCCCTGTGAGAGATCCGCCTTCGAAACAAGTAGAGGCTGAAGGTGTGTTTTTCGTCGTATAACACAGCGTCAACCTTTGCATTAATATATGCTTACAGCTACTCGAGCACGAGATACACGACACACCTCTAGCCCACCCCAGGCTGCGCCTTCTACTCCGCCAGCCTCTGGCTCAGCCTTCTTCACTTTCCGTCAACCAAAGGCCACCTCACAATCAATTCACCATCCGACCGTGGCTGACGATGCACCCAGCGTATCATTACCTGTCGCACCTACTGTTATGCCTGAATATGCCAACGACTCAATGAGTATAGACAACACGGCTCAATATGCATCCCCCAATTCGACTCCTTGCACGCCGGAAGTGCTAGAGGAACCGAACATGTACAACCAACCTTCTCATCAGTCTGAGCATGTCAAGGTCGTGATCGACAACTCAGCTCAGGTTGATACAGATATACCTGCAGTACCCCTCTCAAATTTGCCGGTTTCCCCTTGCCCTCCCAATCCCGACAATTCCTGTCTCCCCATCGACCCAAGGATTGGTGAGACGGTCAAGAATACAGCAGAAGAACATGATCAACGACCTGCAGACAAGTCTGATACCAATATGATTGATGCCAGTTCTGCTGTCCCTCCTTCTCCAGCCGACACAGCAGACAATATTCCCTCTCCCAAAACACCTTCTCGTGCCAATACAGCAGTTATCTCTGTTGATGACGCCCCTCCAGATGATCTGGAAGAGCCTTTGGCGGAAACATTTCCCAACGCTGGCTATGACGCAGATTACGATACCTCAGATGAAGAATGCGAACGCTCCATACGCAAGGGCTCGGTTTCGGTTTCTCGCTCCTCATCTTCCTCTTCCAGGCGCCTCCCGCTCCAGCCTCACCGTATCCCGATCCTCGACGACAGAGGTTCACAATACCCCGCTCGGCGTTCACTGACCGGAAGTCTCGCCGGTTCACAATGCAGCTCGGACAGTTCCTTCTACGAACATGAGAAATCCGAGCTTCCAGGTCATCGTTCTTCACCAAGAAGCGAATCAGCACGTTCCGGCTATCAGCCTCACGTTGAAACGGACATGCCACGGTCTTCGCGAGCGTCTCAGACTCGTGGTTCCCATTTCCAGAAAGAAGATTCCCCCTTACAGAGCCAATTTTCTCTCAGCATTTCTAGGGGCCCCATTTCGCACCCCTACGCCGAATCGGACGAAGAAGGAGCTCGACCTATTGATCCACACTTTTCGAGCCAGGAGCACTCTCTCAAGAGGACTGCGTCAGAGCGTCCCATTTTCCAGCCTTGTGTTGAATCAGAGATGTCTTGGTCCGGGGAAGAATCTGCGGACGAACACGTCCCAGTCTGTCATCCCTCTCCAAGCGGTATATTTGATCACTCCGGCTCTTGGCCTCGGAGTAGTACTTCTCACCGCCTTCAACCTTCCCTAGGACATCCCTCCAATTTCCAGCCTTGCGTTGAATCAGAGATGTCTTGGTCTGAGGAAGAACATGTCCCAGTCCGTCATCCTTCCCCAAGCGGTATCCTTGATCACTCCGCTTCTCGGCCTCGTACTTCTCCGACTCACAACCCAGTTCAACTCTCCAATTTTCGGCCTTGTGTCGAATCAGAGATGTCTTGGTCCGGGGAAGAATCTGCGGACGAACACGTCCCAGTCCGTCATCCTTCCCCAAGCGGTATCTTTGATCACTCCGGTTCTTGGCCTCAGAGTAGTACTTCTCACAACCTTCAACCTTCCCTAGGACATCCCTCCAATTTTCAGCCTTGCGTTGAATCAGAGATGTCTTGGTCAGAGGAAGAATCTGAGGAACACATTCCATTCCGTCATCTTTCCTCGTGGGGTATCTACGGTTCTCGGCTTCGTTCTTCTCATAGTCTTCGATCTTCCCCTGATCAACCTTCCATTCTCCGGCCTTGTGTCGAATCAGACATGTCTTGGTCTGAGGGAGTAGAATACATCCCAGCCCAACAATCCCCAAAGGCTGCTGATCACTCCAGTTCTCGGCCATCTAATTCTCACGACCTTCAGTCTTCCCTAGTTCCACCAATCTTACCGTACGAAAGTGATCAAGAATCCATGTTCGACGTAATAAGGTCATATCCACGCACTCCCACACCCAACCCTGATCATATAGCTATGGAATTTATTGCACCCAGTATGCAGCAAGGCACTGCGTCTTTACTTTCCGACCATCCCGTAGTAGTTGACGAAGAAGGGTCCAGACGTTATCCAAGTCTTTATAAGGAGTCACCAGTGATTGAGGAAACTCACGTTAAGATGGACGACAGAGAGGATAATTTGCGGAGAAACCCCCAACGATCCGAGTCATACCTCAGTGATCTCGACTCCGTGATGAATTATGACGAACGGTATCGTTCTCAATCTCCGCCCCCAGCAGCGCCTTTAGATGTCCACATGATGTCCGATGACGATCAACCGCAGAGGTCTTTCCCCAGTCAACTTCCTACAAAGCCAATCAGATTACCTCTCTATGCGGATGATTCCGACGAGCAGATCAGCGAGCCCGTGGATACCTTCTATGATGAAGGCACGTCTGCGAACATCCCTCAGTCTGAAATGCCTCAGTCTGAGGTGGCGTCTGTGACTATGAATGACACTTCTCATCATGAAGAAGACCTATTTTGGGAAGGGGAGTCAAGTAGAAGTATGGTAAGTCATGTGTACAACGTTCGATGGCCTTGTTGTTGACTTCCTTCGTAGGAAGCAGAAATGCTGAGACAAATGGACCCTAAAGTGAGTATTGTAATCGTTTCATCGTTGCGATACTCATCATTTACCACTCAGGCTAGAGCCAAATACGCTATCCTGGGCAAGCTCTGCGCGGAACTTGGGATGTCGCCTCAGCCTCGCACGCCCACCAACACGTCCCAACTCCCAGGTCAACCCAAGGCTTCCAGGTGTCCCCCCCTTCGGCGCGAAGAGGTCTACCAAAGCTCGGATGATGGATACAAAGCACCTGACCACAGGGAGGACATCGCCAATGTTTTTTACTGCGCTGTCAGAGACCAGATGATCCTCTTGACACAGCCTAACAATGCGCCGCTGCAGACAGTGTCGGTGCAACAGAGATTGATTTGGGAACGGACCATGATTGGTGGGCCAACAATCGACCATTTTACGCTGGAATTAGTCTCGCTACAACGCTGGAATGCCTGGAACAAGGAAGCGTGTCGAGTCTTCATCGAGTACTTCAAGACACTGGAGGGCAACGAAGATGCAAACGATGCGGCGATTAAACATGTGTTCAAGAACTATCTCAGAAGGCTACAGGGAAAAATGCAACAGCAAGCGCCGCTAGCACAGCATCAGCACCAGGAAGACGCGCAACGAGTTAGGCGATTGCAACGTCAGCGCGGTGTAAGGCTCTTTAACATATATTGCTCGACCGTCGCTCAGTAATACATTTTTCAGATCGGGCATCGTAGGGTTCGTCAATTAGAATATCGAGTCAAAAGGTCAAAGAATCACCCGACCCTACTCAAGATATTGAAGGCAAAACGCCTCATGAAGTTGGAAATCAACAGCGGCGATGAGTCGGACCCAGCGAAGCACCGTGAATACCACATCACTAGTCCAGCATGGAGATCTGGCGAGCTGTCGGACTACTTGAGGTATATGAGTGCGTTACACCTGGAAATGAAATACCGGGGAAATGGAAAGTACACACCCGGAGAATTTCCCGCCCCTCGCCACGCTTCTGATCGCCCTCACACATTGTCAGACGTTGCTCCGAGTGGCCTTCCAGAAAACTGGTATGACCCCGTGTGGCTGAATGCTGACCCAGCCCGGCGAAGGGCCTTACGAGTCAAGGAGTGTGTGCCTCTTATACTTCCCGCTGAATTAGTCAGGTTAGTGACTACATTCCGATAGCCGAAGCCTGTATTAACAATCTTTTAGGCTTGCAAAACGATTTGAGAACGTCAAGAATAGGAAAACCTTGCCACTTCCACCAAACCACCCCTCTGTAATTAACATTTAACGTTATGTAGCTTGTTGTAGGTTTCTTATCTACCTATTTGTGGTACCTTATCAAAAGTGAAAATCCAGTTTTCATATACCAGGCTCAAAACAACATAGCATAAATGTCTGCATGGCGTGAAATCCACTCGAAATCGGAATCAAGAATATATCTAGGTTCAGGCACAGTAAGTGAAAAATAGAGCAGAGCAACGACTGTAGCGGCCCAGGAGATGTGAAACAGACACTTGGCCACAAATTTCGCTCTGGTGACCTGTTCGTCAGTCAAATGTCAGTTTTGCCAACCCAACAATGAAACTGACAAACCATGTCGACGGTCATCAACGGCCCCGAGGTATTGTCAGCACCCCATTGATACATGTCCTCTGGTGGTGTTTCGTATTCGGTGAGTTCATCTTCTTCAATGTATTCACAGGCGGACGCCTGGTCGTCACTAAACACCTGAAAATCTTCCGATTCGAAGATAGATTGATAGTCGGACAGGTCCTCGTTTTCAATGACATCGCGGGCAGAAGCGTAATCACTAATGTCGCAAACCTGGTCAACAGATGAGTAAATACAGCCACATAGATCATTGGTACTATACCTCATCGAGTTGCATAGTTCCACTTAGATCCGGAGACGATCGCGGTGTGCTTGTCTCGAGGACCCCCGACCAGCTGAAATTGTGCAACAAGTCCTTGTAGGTCTCAGAATCAAGATGCAGAAGTGATCAGCAGAATTACATACACTTGGATAGTGAAACCCAGACGCCACGGACTGGCTAGCCCTGGTGACTGATGTTCGAGTTGTAGCGTTGGGCCCGTCTTCCTCTTTGCTTGTCCCATGATACAACTCTTCTGCTATGGACCTGGGCAAACGAGTCGAAGTCGAAGGCTGAGGCCATCCCAGGCTCGTTTCGTGAGGGATTTCCGACAAAGTTATCTCGACGAGCCTCTCAAATGTCATATCGGGGATGAGTTTCTCCACCAACTGGTCCGTAGAACTGTCACCGAGGATTCCCAGCTCAGCCGCATGAGTACGGATTGGCTTAGGAATTTCGTGTCGACTCTGATCTAACGGCTGTTTAGTAGGTGCCTGTGATTCCCATTAAACGAGTTCTACAGAGTGATCATGCGAAATACCGAGAACTGAGAAGAGAAGTAAGCCTTTTGGCAGAGTTGAATCAAACACTGAGCACGTCACTGTTTTTAAAAGAGAACTGAGTAGGGTTCTGATTTGCTCAGTCTTTTTGAGCGTCTGAGCCCGTACCTCCGAAAGGTAGGGTTGGTCATGGGGAAAACCGCCCAGGTGGGTATCTGTCAGGATTGTCTCGATGTGAATATCATCTGCGGCAACCATTAGATCGTGCTAATAAGATAAGTATCAAAGGAAGGTCTACCGTGCTCATCCAAAACCGACTGTTTGGGTTTTGGATCTGTATGATGCCATAGATGCAGGCGAACGAGCTTGTTTGCGGCCCGATCAGCGTAATCCGTGAATCGAAACATCTCGTCGACAACTAATGCGCTTGGGGAGCTTCCCGTTAAGCACAAGCCGCTCTTGTGTCCATGTACCAATGAAGTGGCGATACTATTATAGTGATGTCCAGTTTCTTCGACTTCATCGCCAATGGCATTCTGTGGTTTTATGAGGTATTTGTCCGATAGGAACGTCTCACACTCACTAGGTTCTCGTCAATTGAGCGGTGGACAAGGGAGGCCAGATTGATCAATAACTGGGTTCGGTCAAAATTCCTCTTACCAGAGCGTTTGAACTTATCGATTTCAGGGTACAATTTCAGGTTGAATAACTCTTGCATGGTTGAAGGCGACTGCATAGCAGGTGGATGAGGAGATAGTATTGTGGAAAGGCTTTGTTGTCATACCCTATTCTCCACCTGCGATATAATTGATGAAGTCTCTTCGTATCCACTCCGTGAACAATCAACTGAAAGATGGCTACGCTGAGGTTCCATGGGCGGCTGTGGTGATGCTCCCGCGATAGTATGTGTTGCCAACCCAGTGGGGTCGTCAACGCTTGTGTCTAGCTGCGGATAGCATCAATATCGAGAATTCACCACTTGAGCGGGGGGAAATTGACAATCATGTTCTCGGACACGAGTTTTCGGAGCGCAACACACAGTTGTAACTCCTTTCTGCGCGTCTTCAGGATGCGTTCTCGGATTCCGTCGAGTCGGTCAGGTAGATGAAGCGGATGCATTTGCCGGGACTTTTCGCGGATTCCGTCCGGCGCGCGCACTTCGGTAACATTCGCAACCAGAGAGGGATCGTCTGATATCTGGAACGAAGGGTCAATGGCAGGCGTATGGGTCCCAATATCCCACGAAGCGCACCTTCTCTTGCAACAAATGTATACTTTCAGCGACTCCCTGCAAATTTCGGCGATGTTCTCGAATGTCATCCGTGGTGAAACCTAGGGTCATATAAAGTATGCTTTTGGAACCCCGGCCACGAAGCTGCTGGAGCTCAGCAGATGCGCTAGCGAGATGGCTTTCGACGAATAAGACACAATCGTCGATCCTATCCTTGATGATATTCTTTAGGATGGATCAGCGTTGGTCTTGCCCTATAGACAACGTCGAACGACGAACCAGTTCGTGGGTATCCTTCAAGGTCGTTATTTGGCACTGGGAGACCATGTGTTGAACGGCTAGGACGTCATCTTCCCGGTTTTTCTTGCATTCTTCAAAGATCTGGCGCGCGGTTTCCAGCGCAGACGTCGCCTTCATGTAGTGAGGAACAAAGAGATAACGCGAGCCGGGCAACATGTGCTTGGTAATTATGAGGTAGTCATACTTCTTCCAATGATATCGATCACAAAGATCAGGAGCACAGTCCAGGTTTCATCGCGAACGTTGAACGTCCTTGGGAAAACTCCCAGATGGCAAAGCCGCAATACACAATCATTACGTATCCTACTTGCAGGAGGTCTTTGGTCGATGTACGTAGTAAGATCCACCTGAATTACACCATGACACCCATCCACAACCATACTCGTGCCTTTCTGCTTGCAACAGCTGCTTACCCTGCATATATTCAGATTAGATACAACCCTGATACAACCCTGAATACAGTCAATGTGCTCACATTGCAGCGCAGTGAATGACCTGAACGTGTGGCCCCAGCCGTCCCAAGCTCCTTGAGGGAAATGATAACTGCAGAAGGTTTGACAGTAGCAGAGAGGATTTGACAAGCAGCTTGGTTCGCTAAGTAAGGGCACATGAGCATAACCCTAGTCTAAGTCAAGACTAAATGGCCTACTCTTTTCATCAAAGCAGAAGTTGTTGCAGAAAATCAAATCTGCACTTTTAAGCACTTCCCGGAGGCCCGTGTGGGTTAGGATATCCCCGTGCAAGACTGTCATGGTACCTGATTCTAGACCCCACAGCCTACTTCGACGGTCGGTCTCTGCAACAAGCTGATTAGCAAGGGCAGCAACCTCCTGTCGGATTTCGATCCCATAGACTGAGCATCTCGTGGCTATACCAATCTGGGACACAACATTCCCGACGCCGCAACCTAAATCGACAACTAGACTTTTGTCAGTTATCGGGCAGTGATTCAGTAGTTGCTCAATGAATTTTGGCATTGTCTCGCCGTAAGTCTCTGAAGAGAAAGACCGGTATTGTTGGACAAGACTGTGGTGAGGTCGTATACAGCGATCATAGCTTTGTTGAACTATGAAGTCGTTCAAAGCTGGTCCGAAATGCCTTGGCTCTAGATCGCGGAGCACCACATTGACCTCGCCTACCGCCTTTATCAGTAAGGCGCGATCTAGGTTGTCTAAAGCTAGGGAGAGTTTGTCTTCGAGGGCCTACGAAAAGCAGCTGATCGATTCTAAAGAACTTCGAGGAGCGGTAATCGGTACGCACTTTAACTTTCTGTTGCCCAATAATTGATGCTAGAGCATAGATGAGAGGTCTGGTCCGAAAGATATCGTATGAGCCTACCATGGAGAAGAACCGATGTCGTGTGTTGCAAGTCCTCAACCGGGTGATAATCAAGACTTTTTACCGGAACGCAAATGGGAAAGCTTTAAATAAGTACCGTAAGTGTGATGGAATGCATAAAGCTAATGGGGAAACACCAACCTTTCGGAGATATTCATATTAGGAACAACAATAGACACAGTGGTCAATTGAGCACTTGGATTCGGTGGTCCGTCGGCAACTACAAAGCTCGTCACTGACTCTCCGGGAAATACTGTGGAAATTAATGCTCGTTACAAAAGAATTTGAAAAGCATGACATACACGCCTTGTACGGCCGCCTGCTTTGCTCAACGACTTCGGTGGGTGAGAATGGTTCCGAACGTTCTGCAGGGCGATAGCAAAATTTCGCCCATTGGGGTCGGTATCGCCACACTTCGCCTGGGGACACTGGGTGCAAGAAAGTGACGGCCGGGTATAAGCAAGTCGGCTGGGATCTTGCAGCACCCTCTGTTTCAATTTGTTCGTGATGGTATGATACCGACACAAACTTATCACGGAATTTTTTGGTTTGCCTACAGGTAAGTGAAGCTTTCTTGACGCTCTTGTAGTCCTTCAGCTGCTCTTGGGCGATCATCTTTTCTAGTTTAGCCCTTTGCCTGAAATTCACGTTGAGTGCGAATAAGCGAGGCTCGATGGACGCGTACCTAGAACGACGTGATCTTTCCGTTGATGTGAGAGAACGTGGCGGCTCCGCTAGCTCCTAAGGATCTTGTGAGGGTTTATCTTGGAAGTGGTTTCGTCAATAACTCGCCATCTCAGTTTTCCGATAGAAGGCAAGTCGTTCATTGTCTGATAGACCCTACGCCGAATGAGCCAACCTCTTCAATGGCAGACAAACAACAGTCAACGAACTACGACAGATAGTGCAAGATGCCTTTCTTTTCGGGTCTAGAGTGTGGAAGGTTATGAGGACATGTTCGTAACAGACTAGTGATACTTGCTTGGTTGGTCTTTTGCATTGCAACGAGAGAGGTAGAAGGCAGCTTAAGCCAAATAACGCCAAACTCTTACAGGGTTTCAACTCGGGGCCACGTGACCCTCCGCTTCCCGATAGAAAATGCTCTAATTTGGTCCTCGCCTAGAGTCTGCTCACAGATTAACTGAAAGAAGTGAATTTTAGTTGTTTTGATGTGAAGACTAGGTACATGAACCATATCTGATATAATAAAACCACAAGTCAATTGCTCTAGACCTTCCCTGGGGGACTCGTGTATGTCCACGGACTCGGAGGCGGTGGCCATGTTCCAGTGAATTTGGGCTCTACTAAACGCTCCCTGCGCTTTCGGCTTTCCTTGAGGCGGTGTGATAGAGTATCCAAACTAGCCTTGTAGTCATTAATGAACCCCTGCGTCTTATCTACATATCGATCTCTTGCGGCGACAGCCTAGGTTTGGCGAACTGGGTCATCTGTACGAGGATGATGGACGGATATACTCACCCTACGGAGGACTTCATTGTCGTTTTCGGCTACTTGAAGGGCGAACAAAAGAGTCTGTCTCTCCTCTTCAACTCTCTTCGCAGTTTCATCGGAATGCTGGTCAAATTTTAGTGAGTGTCTTTGTATCGAAGTGGACTACTGCTACCTCTCGGAGACCTTTCAGTTCTCTGCGTAATTCATCAACCTCTTCTTGTGCAGCCTCTAATTTTTGCGAGGCGTTGCGTTCCTGGGGTCCCTCGGCGTGGACATCCTGAGATTTTGTTACATTGCCCAAACGCTGACACGGTTTTAGCATACTTATGAATGATTGTAAAACGAGTCACTAGTACCACAGAGTCTTGAAGAGCTCTCAGCTCTGCACGTAACGCATTCGCCTCCTCTTGTGCCACCTCAAGTCTCTTCAGCGCGCTAAGTTTGAACTGTCTCTGTGCATTTACATCCTGTGACAGACTTTGATTTACTTGCAATTTGATAACATGTACTCCACTCACTGCTCTGGTGTTGAGAAGCTCGATTTGCATTTCGAACAACTCCGACATGCCCTTCTCTTTTTCGTTTCGAGGGGTCTCCTTCTCTTTTTTGTCTCGAGGGGTCTCCTTCTTCTTTCTGTTTCGAGAGGTCTCCATCGCTGTAAATCTACATGAGTTCAAGAATATCGTTTGTTTCGGAGGATCTTACCCCCTTGTTGGAATATGTTCATATCGGTGCGGATGGTCATTTGTGAACGGATGGAGCGAAACTGATTGACCCACTCGCGGGCTTATAAAACCCAGGAGACAATAAAACAAGCAGAGGATGCACGGGCCACGCATGATGAAGTACTCGGATCGTCGTTGTGGGACCAGAAAGGCGCATTGTAGCACAGCCGTGAGCCATGCGCCAAAAATCGTGACCTGCCGGGAGGTAGATTCCGGAATCCGGAAAGCATGCCAATATCACGGATGTCTGGCGCATGACTCGGACAAAGAAATCGAACTCCAGCAGCCACTCCCTTTCTTCTATAACACATACTCCTCATACGTCTCACCAGATCACCTTCAATTCCCTATGCTAGGTTACAATGCATCCCGATTCATCACTTTACGGCGCAGCGGCGCGGCCCAGTCATCGGAAAGGGTGTGTAGTGTTGGTTGTCTGATTTCAGGATAGCTTACATTTTCTTACCAGCCAACTGCTCGCATCGAGCGTCACAGGGTGCCGCTTCACCAGCCGCAACCTCAACAGCAACAACCTTTCAGTGTCACTTGGGGAGATATAATCTCCTTCATCAGCACAGTGCTCACTATCTCCCTGACAGTCACTGCGGCGGTATCATGCATGCATGGAGCACATGCACGAGGGGAGCTAAATGTAGGAGGCGTCCTATGTGATATTCAAAATCTGGTCTGTGCTCTAAGCTCGACCATCTCTCCGATCTCCTGTGCTCCCGTCACCTGTGATTTATTTCGAAACACCTGGTCTCGTTCCTCGCCAGCCTCGTCAAAGAACCTTCGTGTAAACATGAGGGATTATGCCTTGAATTGGAACGGCGGACGGATCGAACATGGTTTGACATCCCCCACGTTTGACGCCCCCACTCTCAGTCTTTGGGGCCGATGGCTTGCCCATGCTCGAGGCTGGACTCCCCGGCATGCCCGACTTGTAATACCGGAGTCCGTCATAGATGAAGACCTTCGAGTGGGAAAGTGCTGGTCCTTCTCAGGCCCGAAAGGCCACGTCGGTATCATTCTCTCTGAATACGTGAACATCACCCACGTCTCACTGTATTCGCCTCACCACGACGAGTTATCACCGATTCAACTACAACAATCGCCTCGAAAAATATCCATTTGGGTTTTCTTAGAACCCGGATACGACATACCGAGCAATGCCAGGGCCACGGTTCCAGCAGTGTCATTCCGTACCTTGGACCTCGTTCATCTCGATTCTCGGGTGTTGTCTGCGGGTACTTTTCTGCTCGTCGGTGGTATTGATTATGATCCCACACGTGGGACTAGGCAAACTTTCGATGTTGGGGCCCATCAGGTTACAACTTCCGTGGTTGTGCTTGAAATTCACGAGAATGGTGGATCAAACCGGACATGCCTCTACAGAACTTCTGTGCATGGATTAGCGCAAGGATGATTCAATTGATGTAACATTTGAAGCTCATACAATGAACTGATTGAAGGTTTCGGGAGAGAATGATAGCAGTGTGCACAGTCCACCGTTGGGCTACCATGGCATTCAATGTGATTGTCTCGGAGAACGCAGGCCCAAGGCAGGCCCAAGCATACGGTCCATCGACTACTATATAGGACGGCTGAATAACCGTCCCACTCCATCATCCTCCCCCGCCTCATCGCATAGTATCAAGATGCCAACCGCAGTGCAGAAGAATCATGATCATAGTCGCGTCGACGTTTTACGTCGTGAAGAGGATATGTGCGACTGGCAAGCAATTACGGAAGACTTAAACTGTGTGGCTCTTTCGAGCAGTAACGATGATTCTCCTGAAGACTCCGAGGTGAGACTTGGGGTACTCGAGATGGATGTTGAATTCGTGGCTAACGTCCAAACAGGTTCTCACTGTCCAAGATCGGAATGAATTGCTCATAGACCTAGGAATATACCATGTGAACCGACTCAGAGCGGAGATAGAGGAGAAAGATCGGCAAATTCAGACGTTGAGAACCGAGAACTCGAAGCTGATCGCTCGCTTAGGTCAATTCGGCTCAGGTACTTGCATAAAAGTTGCTCACTGATGTCTCATCACACAAGTCGACGTCGTATCGAAGTACTCATAGGGCTCAGGGATAGTGTTTGGAAGTTTCTACTCAATATGGTATTCGTTTTACGAAAGATTGTTTACAAATTTATATGCATATATATTTAACGCTTCATACGCTCGTTTAAGAATTCCCGGACTTCTCATTGAAGCTTTGCTACCCTCCATGATCATTGGGGTACAGGTACAGGTAAAGGTTTTTTTTTGCGGGCACATTCGCGCTTTAACGCGTGCTACGGGAAAGGAGGCAATTTCTGGGGGCCCTCCGAGTCAGGATACTCATAAGGAAACGTATAATGACTTTCCTAGTATACGGTATGGTACATTGGCGACATCGCAAACGACTTGTTCTTCTCATTGCTTCATTATCCAACGGCGCCTTCTCTGTCGACATCCACGCGGTTGGTCCTCCAGTACGCTCGAGCGCTTTCGCTATCTGAATGGGTCAGAGCTGGCGGTACGTTGTCTTTCTATGATCTTCCTCTAGCGGTTGCACTGACCCGTGAAGATGAACAGGACGCTGCTCCATATCTCCCCGGGCTAGTTCTTGAGCCAGGATAGAATTCAACGCCGGCTTACGAAAGATAGCAGTGCGACAGCCCAAATAGGTTCGACGGCCATGGCTAGGAGAAGCCGTGTTTGGGGTTAGACTAAAATTCAAAGGAGGGCTCACCCTGGCTGAACACAAGACTGGACTTTTCCGGATGATCGTAAGGCGAAGCGGGGCTCAACACCACGCATATTTTCCAATGTCGACCTCCCAGCTGGAGAACCCGCGAGGACATATATGTTGATATGCGATGAAGATCATGAGATCGGATACGGTGTGACCTCACAATAACATCGCTGGTACCTAATCAGCGCCGAGCAAAAAAAAAGCATAATCCGGGACATACCATGGTCAAATTTCAAAGGTGCCACACGATTAGGAGGATGCAGAAAAAGCAGCAGATGACGTAGTCGCTTTTCAAATTGAGTCAGTCGTAGAGGGTTGGGTCTACTCCAAAGGTATCTGTGTGTGCACGGTAAGGGAGAACAGTACTAACGGCGAAATGGACATTGAATATAGATAAGGTTATGTTAATACATAACGACCATTGCGCAGACGAGAATGGTGTATATTTGGAGCATGCCGACATTGTCTGATTTGGCGGTGACTTCTTCTGACCAGGAGGATGGCGGCGCAGATGTTGAGGAGGGCCGGGCAAGAGTATGAGCAGGCTGTAAGAGTACAGATGAAAGAGCACACCTAACAGCCTGACGACACACATGAGATTGAAGACACACCTATACCATTTTCGCACGGGCAACAACAGCGGAAAGCTTCCAGAACAGCTGGAAACCTCCTGAGATTAACATCGATAATGAAAAAAAAGACGGAGGGCTGCCAGGGCAAGGGCTTTAGCACATGATGGTCTGGATTTTCGGCCGGTGAATGTGAACCCGAAAGTTTCTCACGCTTGGTCCTTTTGCATTCACAGCATTGTTCTGTTATGGACTCTAAAATCCTCAAAATCGTGGAACAATTCCTGAAAGAGATCTCCGACGACGAGAAGAAATACTCAGATACAGAAGCGACTTCGCTCGAAGCCGCAATTCGCCATCTCAATTCTGCCAGGATCACCCTACGAGCCACAGTAAATCGTTGTTCAGTTTACTATTCCTTTCTTCTTACGCATGTCTACAGCAGGCACTTCGTCGGGAATGGGAGAACTCCAAGACTAGTTTTGACAAAACCCTGGACAATCTCATTGCCGCTGCCGAATTCGCTCACTCCGATGATCTGTATTTGAGGATGTTCATTGTGGTTGGAATACAGTCAGAGATACTCCGGTGCCTCACCATCCTTGCTTTACTACCTCCACATCCCGACTTTCCGTCCATTCAGGTAATGCCTATTGGAGTATTTCTTTTGGCTTTACCTCACCTTCCACAGATCATTGAATTTGCCAGGTGTAATCATGACCACATAAAGAACGACACCGAGACGCTAATCACGAAATATGCAACCATTCAATCCTATTCAATTTGTCTTATCCAGCGGGCAGTAGGGCTTTACTTGAATTCAGATACGAAGGTCGGCGCCTGACATGCATGTATGTAAAATACTACATCCCACTGAAATTTGTAACAACAATTGAGTCGGGGGCGCATCAGAATTTTCCCGGCTAAATGCGGCAAAAAGGTGTGAAAGCGGCCCGGTCGTGATGCGCCTCCCGCCCGCCATTTACTATGCCTTCACATCGTATCTATTGAACACAGAACAAGAAGGAACATCTGCCACTCTGCGAGTTGGAGGTCACGGCAGCGGGGATATTGATAGCTTTGCGCTGCTCTATGCTTCCGCGCGGACTAGTCGGAATTTCCGGACTGAGAGATCCCAATCCCTGTCAGAACATCATCTGGATGTTAACTTTTTTCGGCCGTCCAGCTTGAAGGAACGACCCAAAACTTGAATTATTTCTGGAATGCCCAAAAAAAAGGAAATTTTGGATACAGTACCGCGCGCGTTTCGTTACTCGCGTGAACTATGAACTCATACTATTTTGGTGAGATCAGCGGTCTGCTCTTAAATTCTGGCGGCCAAAAGAATGCCATCTACGTCGGCTCCCCAGCTGTGAAGCTTGAGCCAGGGAGGGCTCACGTGTAGATACTTCTACAATATTTGTGCATTCAACTTTACAGTGCTTTGGCTCTCCTTACTATGGCTACATCACAAGCCCCAAAGAACATTTGCGCTTCATTAGCACAGGCAGAGGAACGACAGCAAACCAAGTGAGTGCGATCTGATTTTGGAAAGGGATGGGAAAGTCTTTTGTCAGCAATTCGTAATCAGGGCAGCACCCAGTCCCTTCCGGCGGCGGAACTTGCGACTACGAATTTCCGCTCCGAGTCCTTTTTGCGTATCAGCATGTTAGGATGGAAATGTATCTCCTGCTGATAGAGAGGAGTGTGAGTAGGAGGAACTTCGGCACTTGATGAGGGCGTGGTCGACTCGGAGCAGGTACGGTTTTCAATTGCAACGTTCAACGTCTTGGGCAAAAACTCAAAATAATTCTTTCTGTACCAGTGTCCTCCCAAGGTGTGTCAATTCCTCCTCAGCTCATCCCGAATATGGTTCATGTTCCATCAAATCCCAATATCCCAAGACGGTCCTGGCACCATCCGGTAGAGAATGCCCGAAATAGAATTTTGCACATCCTGAAGACGCAGTAGTGGGGCTGAGGCTTGATTGAAACCCAGTGTTCTGCTACCTGGACCCCATCATACTGGTGGTCTGGTCGAGCGGACACCGAGCGTGTAGCTTGCGTCTATGTTTGTGGTGACTTGCGCGCACTGCAGATTCTTCTCCAGGCTTTGAAACTCTCCCAGACATTGTGACTGGCCTGTATCATCCATTTGGGTCTTCTCTCCAATCTTGCTATTATATCCGTACCTTCTGTCGAAAGGAATCCTCGCACCTCTATCCAGCTCTGACACCGCAAGGAATCACAGCACCTTCTCGCGAGTTGGTGCGTCTCGTTAGCCGCTCTGTTGCTATAAGGAATTGCAACACCTTTTCGTCGGCGACGATGTCCAGAAGGAATGAACGCTTGTCGGAATCGTTACACTGCAGAACGGTTGCACCTTATCACATTACACAAGGAACTGTTCACACCACAAACTTCGCACCCTCTTCGCACCCAGAATGGTTTGCCTTGTTGACTCCAAGCCATTAGGAGCCCTTCATCCATTTATCCTACAACATCCCGTACCCTGAACTCCATGGTATAAACATATACCAGGCGCAGGACCATTGCACTACTCTGGGAACCAGGAAGGAATGATGGCACTGAAACATCACTTGTTCCAGCAACAATTGTAAGAGTTCTCGTTGTTCATCTTGTACATTGCTCCCATCTAAATTGAGATCTTACAGCAACAATCTATATTCCGGCATCCTCTTTGGCCTCAACATTTCACGTGCTCGACAGCGCGGCATCCGTTTCCCTAAATACTCCTATCTTCCAGTGTATTTCTATCTTTGCATGCATCTCCAGAAGTTCACGGCTGTACCTGGAATTCCAAACTGTCTCCACCAGAGGTAGCGTCGATAGTAGTACATCCAACGGAACGCGCGCAATCGCGAACACCCTGTCAAGTCAAGAGCTTCTCAACCACCCTGTCTTTGGTTAGTGACATCTACTTTCTCGGGCTAATTTTACTCACTTGCAGTGCTACGTGCAGCTATAATCCCCAGTAGTCCTGGTCCTGATCGTAGCCTTGAAACACGCTCCCATCTCTTAGTCTTGTCGCCAATCGTTCCCAAATACTCCCCCCGAACCGCCCTCGTCATATCTTCCAGCGCTGTATAAGGACCCGCTTGCAACACGGCCAGTAGATTCAAAGGGGAATGTGTTCAGTACAGCTCGGTATGTCTCAGGACAACCAAGACCGGCCGACCAATTGACTCTTCCACTTCTTACTATGCCTCCTCCTTGACCGTGTCGGTCCAAGCTCCATTATCCTAGGTTTCAAGAGCGAGAGAAGAGCGAAGGAAAGCCACGGCATCTGCAAAACGTTTCATCGTCCACGCCGGCGTGCTTTGCAGACAGGTGATATTCCGGAAACTTCTTGCCAGGCTCTTAACTTCGAGGGGCAGTAGGAAGTCCAGGGAATTGCGCGGTCTGAGGTACAGACGCTGCGTACTGCTGTACAGTTCTTCTCCTACAGTCTTTCCTGATGTCAGGATTCGTGATGGGAATTGGAGATCGGCATATTCTCGTTGGAACAGGAGAAGGTTGGGACAAAGGGTTGTCTTCGCTGAGAGCAAGCCGGATAAGATTTCAAGGTATCGATACGTCTGTGATTCTCGCCGTAGCTTGGTAGTTCCTAACTTTTTCTAGTACTAGATTCCCTGTGTGCAACGAATGCGGACAGGACCATGTCGGCTTTGCGCTTTGGGATCCGCAAGTATATATTATCTTGCTCACGAGTCAAATTGGGAGATTTGGTAAGTCTTTCTCCATGTTTAGGTAACAACATTTCATACTCGGTCTTTCGTGTCGGGAATGCAAGCGGAAGAGCATGCATATTCCAAGCCATGCAACATCTATGTGTAGACATGATCTCAATATTTGTGTTCATCGAAACTGCTCACTATTGCGACTCGGATGCTGGTTATACGGGCAATTACGTTGAATAGAAGACTATCCTTAACTTTCAGTGGGCATTTCTTTTGCTTTCTCCGCGTGTCTTGCTCATACCATGTATTTCACAGCGACAGCCACACAGTCGAGGACTCATATTTCGCCTCGACGACTACACGCGCCAATATGTCGTGTACATGATACATCGATTTGGATGCTTTCGTAGACGTTTCGCGCCTTGGGAAGGCAGGTGGAGGCCGCCGTCCATGCGAAGCCACATTATCAGGCGCATGAGAATGCGGCAACATCCCGTTCATTCTACCATGCCATTACCCGATGATCATACTCTAACCCCAGGGCATCCTCGTACGAAACACACCACAGCCATTAGGGGTCATCTTCGTCAGACTGACATACCCAAAACAAATATCTAGACCCCTGCACCCTCGATCTTGCCTTGAGCACCTCCATTTACTTAGGATCTCGTATCGGACGGTGTTTTCATAGTTCTTGGGTCGTGGTTCTATGCATATGTCATTGTGAGTCCTTTAACGCGTGTTTAGTGTCTTTTACTTTAGAACATTGCTAACGGTCACGCATCAAAAGCAGCGACGTATTCAGTCTAACCCCTTACACGGCTCGGAGATCTAGAACCCCATACCGTTCCGCGAGAAGATACGTGTCCCCACAGTCAATCCGAAGCGAAAACGTCGGTAACTTCAGACCTCACTGATATTCGTATCCTCAAGAGAAACAATGAATCTTTACATACCCCATGGCCCAATGGCCCATAGCGCAAGTTTAAGCACGTGAACTCTTTCAGGTTCAGCTCCGAAACTGGGTGTCCTCTTTGTTGGTTTGGATTCATTAGATGCGACAGTCCAGCCTTGGCACGTTCCTCGCTGGCGGATGCTGTGGATTTGAGTGTAAAAGCCTGCGGAAGCTATCGTAATCCGAGACACGATCGGTGTAGGAGGAACATCCTGTTTGCTTTATCATGGACCATTTCCGATAATCCAACTTCCTCTTTCCCTATGAGGCATCCTCGTTCAACATCATCCTACGATCACTATGTAGGACTCCGGTCACCAGCGAAGTTTGTTGGCCCAACAGTGTTGTCGGATCGATCAATGGACGCACAGCTCCTCCAATCGAAACCTCGACAATCACTGTTGATTTAGGCAGCTTTGAGTGGTTCTGAGTCTCGCCCTTCTTCCTGAGCAAGAAATCGTACCCCATACAAGGAAAGCGTGCGCCCTGCTATTTTCTTTTCTCGGCTCTCCTTGGCTAACATTGTTGGCTGGCAGGAATCCACTGCACCGACCTTAAAGGCATAGTTCCGCATCTTCGAGTCATCAAGATTCTCGTGAGGTGCATTGATCAAGTCTTCAGCTTGGGTACGATCAATCCATGCTCGTTGCTGGACCACCGCCTCCTCCTAATTGTCTTATACCCGAGCTTGGCATGGTATCTGGCAATAATAATCCAGATAAGGGTTATTTGATTGATTAATGATCCCCACCGAGAAATGGCCGAAAAAAAACAGCACGAGAGACACAGAACCCCCAATGCAGTAATCTTGTTGGTGATTCCGATGATGAACTGGGGAGTGTATGATGTTGGGATGAAATACCTAGTGACTGTTTTGGTACAGAACGTTTTATCCGAGAAACCACTGATAAGATGTAGGAGCGAGGGTGCGTTTACGACCACGACATTCTATCTCGAGAACGTGCCCCAAGTTAAATCTATGCGTTATATCTGGTTTATCGGTCCAATCTCAACCTTGCCGGGAGTGAAAGGGAATGTGTGGGCAAGGTACGTCTCAACAGGCTTGACATCACTTGAATCTGTTCACAGGTCGCCTTAGATGGTTCATACTTCGAGTCCTTTCGACCTGGAGGCGTGCTACAATATCATCCACGATTCCAAATGAGTGGTATTGGTATCATGGCATTCACCCGGAGCACCGGATGGTTTTGCACCATGTTCTCTGTGGGTTGCGATCTTCCTAGAGGGCGCGTCTTCTAAAAACTTCGAATATCCACCCCATACAATATATCATTTTGCCCGCGTGCATAGAGTAAGTACAATAGCGCCCGTACATTAAAAGCCATTAGCCAGCTGGGCTGGGAACCATAGGTGTCAAACATATTGCTAGTATTTACTCCGCTCGAGTTCCATCCAAACTTACACTAATACCCGTACAACCCCAAGAATTCTATGGGAAGGTAGATATTGAAGGATACTCTAAACATTCATGCAACCCCCGTGCGAGCATATACTAAACGCGAGCATTCTAGATGCAAAGACTCGTATCATAGGGCCCGACATACCTTTATGCGTGCTATCATCCTGAGTCACCTGTATGTTTGACTGCTCCAGAACAGGCAACAGAGGCCCTTCATTCGTTTCATGAGGTCCTTGCTGGATCGACGGCTTGTTAATGAGCATACGCAATGTTTCAGCGGTGCAGTGCCATGTCCGTACTTCCAGAGTATGTACTGCTGGTGTTAGCAGCAACAACCAGAGTAGCTCAGTGCCGCACATAGGGAGATCCCGAAGGTATATCTCGGTAATCTGGCATTGGGAATGAGAGATGCAGCATCTCAGACAGGGCAATACCCAATCAACCGATTGGTCTCGCTCAGGTAAAGCCTCAATCTCCAAAACAGAGAGTCTTGGGAAAGATGACCGGTGAAAGAGCGAGTTCGCTTCTTCCGTGTTTCTAGCGAATATCGTGAGCTCTTGGAGCTGCGGAAGTATCAATGAGGGGGCGGACGAGAGTCTATGGCCACCTATTTTGGCGATTGATAGGCGCCTGAGGGATTGGAAGGAGGTGAGAAAATCCAGGGCGGCTTGAGCGCTACACGGTCCAACGCTTAATTGGATAATTTGGTTATAAGGGATTGTGAATATTCTCTCATCTCCAGTGTTCCTCGGATAAATGTTCAGCCCATGGAGGTTCGGAGCTTGTAGGAACAGGTCGAGGGGGAGGGACGGAAGACTATTTGCACCAGGGGTGACAAAGAATTCGAGATGCTGGAGGTTGGGAATGTTCCCGGAAATTGGTTCGAAGACGGGATGTCGAATGATATCGGGGGACAAGAAAAGGGAGAGGTGCGCCCAACGGGATGACTGCTCAACTAGAATCTTGAGAGTTGGAAGGAATCGCATTTCGAAGAGTAACGGAACTTGGGAGAAATCCAAAACGAGTCCCAACCGACTCGACTTCATGGATCGTTTCAGGAAGAGATGCGTAACAGTGGTCAACGCGCAAGCATCGTCTTTCCACAAACGAAATGGGATGTGAAGATTACTCCACAATGACTGGGAAGATGTTGATGGGTCGAGAAGGATGCTACGCCAGGTCCTACAGACCCCGGAAAGGACCAGTGCTGCTGGTGGGGGTGTGAACTCGAGAACGTTTGTCTCGCAAACATACTTGAAGATTTCAAGCAGAACCTCAGGTGGGCACTTGTTTGCAGGTGAAAGTAGCGAGCGGCACTTGTCAACTCTTTGCTCCAAAGCCCGACAGCGAGCCTCTAAGTCGGAACAATCCGCTTTGAGCCTCTCAAGCTGAGAGAGATGACCGCGTAGGTCGTTCTCAGAGACTCTTAGATACTCTGAAAGGATCGCCGTGTCAACGGAGGATAGACGATGTTGGGTAGGATACTGCAAGAGCCTGTCCACGGAAATGCCATCGTTTACACGGCTATTGAAACGATTAACCCAGCGGACCAGCACTGAATAGCAAGATCGTACCTGTCCTTTGCTGTGTATCTGGAGTGCGGGAACAGAACGGAGATGATCTGGTTCATGACTATACGATCGATATCGGGGAGATGGTCTTAGTCTAGTGAGCGGCGGGGAGTGTGATGGGTACAATGGATCCGAAAAGTAAGGTCTTGCCAGTATTTAAGATGACAGACAAAGAAACACGAGTATGGGTTCATTGTTAGGATGCATGGTCGAACAAAGGCGAAAATCCGAAATCCGACGTAAAACTATACTTAAATCACAAACAGTTCTTCCGAGTCACTTTGCACAATGTCTTTGTCAAGTCCGTAAGTGTACATCCGAGAACCGTCTACAAATATCCAATGGTACGTTGCCCAATACCCAGCACTATACATGCCCAGGCCCTGTGCCCCGCTCAACCCTGCCGGCGCGCAAGACATTATGTGTTCGTTTCTGCTGTCGTTGAATATCCTGTACCTTCATGTGACTGGGACGGCTGGCAGCCTTGTTATTCGGATGAAATTGAAAGGGTGATAGACGTTGCGGATCACGGTCTAAGTTGAGCTAGCTATCCTAGGCATAAAGACCTTCAAAATTAATCTACTGTTACCCAACAAATCTCAAGTACATCATTTGAGCCCACGCCAACTGCACTGCAACTCCTCCATGTTAACGCGTCGCAGACCGATTCTCACACATTTCGGGGTTAGGAACGGTGGTGATATGGCAGGTGGCGGTGTAAGAGAGTAATGCGCCGACGACAAGCCAGATCCTTGCAAGGTACACGAATAGCTTGTAAATACGAAAAAAGAGCGCGACAAATAAGAAAGGAGCAGCGAAGGCAGCGTTTTGAGCGAACAACGCTTCACAGGCCCAATGCAAAGGAAGTTGTTTTCTACCGAAGGACGTACCACCAACACATGCACCAACGGATTTGGTGCTTTATCCTTACGAATATCCCAAATTGCGTGTCAGAAGTGTCGCTCGCCGTGCACTCGAGCTCGGAACGATGGTCCATCCTGCAAAACTGAAAAGAACGGACAATCCAGTGACATGGATGGACATCCCAAAAAAAGAGAAAACATCCCGAGACCTCGACTGCGGATGGAGTACATAGAGCAGACAACGGTAAAGACTTCGAAGATATGAATTGTTAGCAAGATATACACACGTACCCACGGATCCATGCTATTGTGTCCCAAAAGGCCCTAGTGTATTGGGTGAAGCGATGTGTCAGTTCGAAGGTTATGGAAAGAAGCTGGCGCACAAACCAGGGAGTACGCCGGAATCAATCACTTTGACGTGCTCCAGGAACTCTGAAATCGACGAGCCAGTCGGTAGACGAGAAAGGACTACGAAGAATGGTCAGCAGGAAACGAGCACCCGAGAAGAAAATTGTATCATCCGCCGTACGATGGACTCTAGTCCGACAGTATAATCTCCATCTTCATACTAATCCTGCCCTAAGACCTGGCGTCAAATTCTTTCGAGGATTGATCAAATGATGAATCTAAACAGTGTAACTTCCATACTTCCTCGATCCATTATCGACGCTAGTGAAGCTCCCTAATAACTGGCAATATACCGCCGAATTGAAGAAAACCCGTGGTAATTCGAAACCAGAATAAAGCCGGTCAGATCAACGAAGCCTCGGAAGTCTCATGGAACATCACCAATCAGTATTGCCCTTTATATGGTGTTTTCGTGGCCTCTGGAAATAGACTGCGAAGAAAATGCCTCCTATCACGACTTTGATACTGGCTCAAGGAAAGATGAAATAGAAAAGTGAAACAGAGAAGAATCGGTGCAATACGGGCATAAAAGAATACCTGGACGTACCGCAGCCATTGGGCAACTTCGTTGATACCGATTGCCAGTTCTGTGATTTCAAGCATCTCGAAGACGAATGAATATTGACCGATTTACTAAACCCGAAGACCTTGGAAAAAGTGGTTGACCGAAGTGTAGTAGCGCCCGAACTATTTCCGCTTCCAGTATGGCAAACGTCACTCTTGGAGCACAGGAGCGACGTGCTTCGATGATCGTCTTGAAAATGTTATTGTAGCCAACGGAGCCAATAGGAGAAGAGAAAGAAGACAAACCTGGGACATGGATTCCTCTACAGCTCACGGTTCATCAACCATCGTTTATCTAGTCTCCCCTCTCAATTTGAGGACCTTGGAGAAAATATTGTCGTGGAAGTAGGCGAGTGTGATAGCATAGAAGGGTCAACGATGTGTTTACAAGTTACCTGGAACGCCGCCATCGTTTCACCAACGACGGTATGTATATTGTCTCTAGGTCTGCTGGATTGCTTTTGCGGTGGCGGCTTGCATCTCCTGGTTTGAGACTTCTAGAGTATCAAGTATCTAGCCGCGGTCGGAGACCAGTTAAAGGAGAGACCAACTAAAGGAAACTGTTAGACTGAAAAGGCTTAGGATATACAAGAACTTTAGAGCACGTACCCAAAGTATTATCATTGACTCTTCAACTTATCCCAGTCCTCCAATACCATCTCGAAGATCCTAGCAACGATCCCATCGCGGCATAAATACCGGCTTGAAGTCAAAACGGATCTGAACGTCGGACGAGAATCAAATAGATAGCAAATTTAAGATCAGACCTGAGGATATGGCAGCGGTGATGGGAGTGATTACGAGGAACGAAATTGTAATTCTCACGGTCTTGGGTTGAAAAAGCGACACGATGCAGCTCTAGATTTAAAGAAACCGTTCTATTGCCGACCTCGAATTCTCGCCGGATGCATTGAACATATCCAAAGGAAAATCGCTTAACGAGCTCGGAAGGAACAAACGATTCAAAAGAATATAGAATAGGACTTGGAGGCCTGGACTCCTCAACTTCCCTAGGCCTACCGTCGAAAGCTTGTGCAGGGGAACAACTCAGCGGCCCTTCCTGCCCTCCAGATCCGCGCCAAAATCATTCAGAATCTCGTTCATACCTCTATTGCTTAATATGCCGTCCACTTGCAAACTCGAACGGTAAGTAACTTCAGTTCTCAGCGTTACAGCGACAGCTCAACATCCAACACTATTACCTACTTTTCCCGATGAAGGCAACAGTGCTATTGGAAACAAGATCGTGCTCGTTCAAAAAGTTTGCAGGAGCTCGTTGGCGCGCTGCTCTGACACACTGATCTGGAAATTGAACCCTACGGCTGGATAGTGAGATGCGTTTGCGCTCGAGCTGTTTTGGTATCTTTGTTTGATCTTCGTTATTGTTTCTGTTCTTCAACTTTGCTTTTTTAAATATAGGACCCAGGATGTAGATGGCCGCAATTCAGTGACTATGTGGGTTGTATATTGGGCGACATAGTCATTCTACAAGTTCCAGATTGGCATGGCATCTTCCAAAACTGTGAAGCAACAATATCATGTTTGTTCGGTTCAGAAACGACGGATAACGCCTTGAATGTCTGAACCCCTACATTGTTGCTCGAGAATTGGTCCTGGTAGCGGGCTCTTAATAACCGTATTGGGGGACGCGACCCAAAAGAAAAGTACGCCTGTCTACGCTCTACTATTTTACCCAGCTCACCATGTCATGATCGGGCTTTCATTAGACGCTGAAAGAGCAGTTAATTGAGGAATGGGGAGAAAACGGAAGGTGACGCGTCTGCAGCTTCAGCGAATGGGTACAGTACACTGGAAGATTCTCAATGTCGACGTCCATTCCGGAAGCTGTGATAAATGTCGCGATCGAACATCAGGCATAAGATGCGTAAGAAGCTACTAGTATGACATCTCAAGAATGATATAGTGATTTGATCACATCCTTTCTTAGTCTTCATTCGAATTCTACACATTTACAGCGTAGCTGGGCCCCAAATCAAGTGTTCCCCGTTCCACAAAATATCCTCGACCATCGATGTCTTCATAAGCGCTGTTCACCAGCTCACCTACTTCGTCGAGCTTCGAGCATCTCTTATGTGGCCAAATCTCGGGGCTTTTCTCCTCGCAGCAAGGACAAATCTTTGTCGACAAGTCCATACACGCTGTACAGGTGTTATGTCCGCAAGCAAGCCTAAGGGAGGTCTTAGTCAAGACATTGGTAAGGAGACGCAAAGCCTTACCGTTGTATGTACATGGCTTCTGCACCATTTTCATAGGTTCGCCAGTTGACACACCCCTCTTTGTCGCAAAGTAGGACTTTCTAACGGTTCGATGACATGGTAAGGTGAGGCTAAAAGAGATTGTAATGTTATCCTCACCGTAATCACTACCAGTTTGTCCCATTTTGACGTCACCTGCGTCCTCTTTGACCTAATTTGATTTCCCAACTGTGAATGCAGAGCCACCAGACATTCATGTTTGGTATGAACAATGATTAATGAGGGACTATACCGCTGCTATTCTCTTGTCTACCAACTCCGTCTGTCTCGTGGCCTCAGCAACTCGGAGCTGGGGATCCCGCGTTGTCAGACGCGCGAAGTGAGGGATGATTTCTGTCTCACCTTGAGCTCTTCCAACTCTTTGTTGTTTACTATATTGAGGCTGGGTGGCTTGTTTTTTGCGTTCCGTGGGGATCTCCTGGGAAATGGCTTCTGCACACCGCCGTCGGATGGTGGGGGGGAGTCCATGACAGGAGAAGATGAAAAGAGGTATGAAAGAACGCAATTCGTATGTCCTGACGCGCTTTGCAACCTGAACAAAGACTTCGGCCACGAGGCTGATCAATGATTCGGAGAATTTGAATCCATCTTTCCTTTTTTGATTCATCTCCCTAGCCTTTCCTACGATGCCTCTCACTGTCGGTGCCACTATCGAACCAGACGGATCTGGTATCAACGACCGAACTTCAACAGAAGCTCGATGGTGGTTCATGAAGGAACTCTCGAGTAGCGATAGCTGTGCCGAAATCCAGAGAATTGAAAAAGTGAGTTCCCTTTCAACGTTACTATCCAACATGCCGATGCGTTTATTCTATAGGAGCTACAGGTACTGCAAGAACTGCTCTCTGAGAAGAACCGGGAATATAGAGAGGTGAAATACACCACAAAATCGACACATGAACGAATGCTCACCGTACCAAACGCAGATGCGATCCGCCTTTCAAAGACTGGAAAATCAAGAACACATCATCGACACCACTATCGAGGAGGCGAGGGTGAGAGGATTAATACAAGAGTATCCATGGAATGCTAATCATGTCCCTCATTTCAGAAAAGCCTTTCTTGCGCGCGTTGCAAGAGTCTGATGAGTTCACCAGTCGTGTAAGCTTCCTGAAACCCACCGTTGTGTTAGTGTTGACTAAACACTGCAGTATCCAAGGCTGTGGGCACACCGCCTGCGGCGAGTGCATTCGTGCCATTTACAAGGTGGCTGACGATCACAACAGCATTGGACCTTGCCCAACATGCTTTAGATCGATGTATGACTGCCCTAGAAGCGACAGTGCTCTTCTAGAGATTGTGAAGATCCTCGGAGGTGATGGAGAACCTTATGACCCGAAGCTCTGGAAAGGATGGTGGATCGAAGACGAAGAGTGATACTATCTTGTCGAGTATGAGCAACCTCGGGCGTAGTCTACGGTAGAATTGACTAGTTCGTTGACTCCTCGGTATTTGAGGCAATTAGAGCACATCTGTTGTACCTCTTTTCGACCTCTGGGGCTCCAAAACAACAATTCAAACTTTAAGCCTTGATTACGCCTAATCGGTGCTGGTGAAGTCCGAGAACCAAGAAGAAAGTGCAACAGATATGCTCTATTGTATAACCCCCTCCCCTTGAATGTTGATACGTCTGCGTTTGCAATTACTCACAATATCAATCTTCCATAGACAAGTCGGTTTTTGACCAACTTGAACGAACTTGCGCGCCGTACCTTTCGACTGACTCGAATTGTTTCATCTGATGCTTTAGCCCGGTACCTCTGGAGCCATAAGGCCGCGCAGAGCTGGGGTTGATGCAAATGCCCAGCATCAGCAGGAAAGACGCAGGATACATTCATGACAACCTTTCCTCGCAATCGATTAGATGAGTAATTCGGCGATCGATCTGTCATTGATGGTATCTTAATCAGCAAGAATAGTGTCCAGGGCTTGAATAGGTCTACTTGAGAAGGGGATGAGGGAGTTGAGCTGGATTGGGGAAGGGGTTGAAGCACGAAAATTCGAATGTATGGCATTGTATGCTGATTGCCATGCCGAGGAAAACATGGAAGTTGTCTTTATTACAAATGGCAAACTAGTCATCTATCATCGTATAAGTTCTCTGACCCTTCACCGAGTTGGGATCGTTGTTCAAAGTTTGGCGTATTCCACCCTGAATTACCGGGTTCAACGTCGAACAGAGCAAGAAGGCCAAAAATGAATCAACAAGCCAATCCCTGGATCCGAGGACATCAGGTTGCAGTTTTCATCGAGAAAGGAAGCATCAAACTCTGCCTGGTGTACCGAGACCAAAAATCGGCGCTTTTTGCCGTGTGAGATATGAGAGCTGATGGTTGTGGTTGCGGTAGCGACTACCAGCTAGCCTAAAGACAAGACACAATTAGGTATAAGCTTCGGAAAACCGCAAGTCAAGCAAAAGGCTTACCCGACATAATGCGAGAATCCAGTCATTATCTTTCGCCTTTCGTAACAAGAGTGAGCCGACCACAGCCTGTACCCTGCTTCGAGGGGTGGGGTGGGGTGGGCATGGGTGTCGGTTGACATAGGTAGAGGTGCGGGTGAGTCAGGTAAGATCGAGAAATTAAGGGGCACGTGGATGAGGAGCCCATCTGTATTTTATCGCCCAGCAGAGTTTGGAGACGCAAACAAGATGTAGGTGGACATTGAAAAAGATGTGGTTCCTGGGAGCGTTTCGAGTCGGGACCAGCGTCGTTCGCCTGATGAGCGCTGAGCATCGAGCCTTACACCACAACCGTGTTTCGCCCCGACGCTAACCGTACCCAACATAACCAATGCCATATTTAGAAGACTTGCAGATCCGGCTCGTACAGCCAGCGAGGAAAGGCATAGAAAGCCGCGTTGGGCTAGCGCTCTGAGACAGGTCAATAGAATTGTCAATCAACGGGGCTGATCTATCACTCACTGATCCTGCAAGGGTTTCCTTCCTTAGAGCATTTGAGTCGTGCTTTCCACCTATCCTAATCACGCTGCCAGTCCGTGCTCCTTTTCCTCAAGTTTTTGACACTTTCTTTTTTGAGCCCGAGTCAACGGTTAAGTTAATGGTGCTGCAGTCACAAGAAATCAAGGGACTCACGTGGTAAGACCCAGTTCTGCCGGCTGTTGCATGGCGTTTGCGAGGAACCACAGAACTCTCGAGGATCGATGAGGGAGAGCCAGCCCAAGTGGGACCTTGTTGCGCTAAAACGTTATCAGTAAAAGAAAAGGTACGCGAAGGATTGGGATATACCCTCGCTTGGCTATAAACTCTGGGTATCGGCACCTCGAGAGTTCAACGTTTAACAGCGCAGGTAGACACGGTGAAAACGTGACAGCCAGCACCAGAAAGGACACCAGCGTCTGGTGCGTCCAGGGCTTGAGGTCAAATGCCTCAGGTGACTCGTATAACAACCACACCGAAACTGAATATTCAGTCTTCGGTCTCTACCATGCAGCAGCCGCCTTCCTGTCCAGCTTGACGGCATTCCCTGTTCCTGTGCCTGCACCGGCAACGGCGTACGCACCCGGAATGATATCGATGAGGACGCATTTCCGGCCTTTACGAGGTTTGGCAAATCACTTGTAGCGGATCCAAGTTTTGGAGTCATGGGATGAGCAAGTTGAACCGAGCTGTGGACTTAGCTTGCTCTCCACTGAGATAGACAGAGAGCAAGCTAAGTATCGATATCCCGGATCCGACCGACGGTATTGGACTGGTAATAATGATGAGGTATTTGAGCCCGCTGGTTTCAAGGCTGAGGCTGGGAGTGTCCGAGGATGTCAGTAAGACATGCTGAGACAGCGGCAGATGCACTCACTACCATAGGTTTTATCAATAGTTCCAACTCGATCGTCAGCTCAACTACACGCCTATGGTTTAAAATCCGTCACGAGCGCAGTGTTTCAATCTATTGAGCAAGATGTACATACCTTTTGCCAAATAGATGTTGTGAACAATGTGATGGTTTTGAGGAAAGGAGCGCCGGTTGTTGAGCGATATGTCACTATTGAGGACTGGACATGGACATGATGCCTCCGAGTTCGCCGCAACTCAGAAGTCAGAACTATCCAGTGTTCTGGTTTTCATTTCTGGTTTTCATCTATACCGGTGAGCTCGAGCTCTCAACATCAACCTTTACCATCCAATACTCTCACTAACGGAGACGAAGAACTCTTTCAGCAATTCAGTGTACATCTACATCAAAAGAACCTAGAAATAGTACAGTACACCCTCAGACCTGCCAGATCTGTTGACTCCCGAGTTTGCTGGGAACCAGCAGGTGTAGCATACACCAGCGAGAGGAACACAGAATACAGCATGAGTTGCTATACAGTGCATGCCAGTCAAACAGGGTAGCGAGTTTGCGTCATGTCCTACCTGACACGTCTCTATCGGTTTTCGGCCTTGATCACGACAAGTTGAACGTACACCCCCAAGCGTTGTGGTTCGGTATCAATCTTCTTCCGTCCAAGACTAGAGGACAAATTTGGATCAGAGACAAGGCGTAACAAACCATTACCAAGAACCGTAACACACCAGTATGCCAGCCGTCAAAAAAAACGTCTCTCAAATCCAGGATCCAAGCTTCAGCGTTTCCTTTTCTTCACTGTACAGTAATATAAACGGTTAAGAGGACTTCCAAGTAGATGAAACGCACCTGCTGAGCTTTGAACATTTCCCTTGAACGTTGAACGCTGACTGGGCCATGTCACATATGATGGGCTACGATTGACTAAATAGTATGCCGCTTGTTGCATGAGGGTCTGGTTGCCCGAGCTGAAGTCGCGTCCTACAAGTAAGTTGATTCCCTGACACGGATGTCTTGCAAAAAAAAACCCGTGTAAAGGACGTCAATAAGGTGTACCTCGAGGATGCGGTATGTCAAAGGCGATTCGCGACCCAAAACGATAGCGTTCTGAGCGAACATCGACGTTCCGGCCCCAAGCGTTCCCTGTACACTGAGAGTTGGACAACGACAGTGAGCTTCCTGTTCGTTGTAGGTGCCTGCAGCCTTGATGTATTGTAGCCTATAATCTAGTAAGAACTGGAGTCTGGGGATGAAGTAGATCACGATGGAGCCACACACCTCAACGACAAAGACAGACGAATCCACAGGTATAGCCAGTGCCTTCAAGGCCTTGACCGCATGATACATCTTCTCTCCTCGGTGTCCAACTGAATCCTCAACCTTCAAGTACAACTGCAATGGACACTGAAGAGAGAATTGGTGAACCAACGCGTGGCAGTAAAATATCCTCGAACCACCGAGCCAGGTGGAGGCGTTGAGCAAGAAACGTTGACAAATGTCATGATCCACGGGGTACAGATTGTGTCTTCGCTCTTGGGTACCATACGTAGCAATTTCGACGGAGAGACCGATTTTATAGGATTTCTGGCTTTATAAAAGGTTTTAAAAGGTGTATGGATGACTGTATTCTCAGGAAAACGCACCTTGGATCCTCCTCCAATATTAATGTTACACCCTAGGACCTATCCTAACAAAAGCAACATCATAGCACCACCAATAGTGTTACAATTCGAAGCTCGACGACACGGCTCTGCTCGCGGCTCGCCCGAGATGATGGATCCTCTGTATCAAGGAAAATACAGCTGCGCAAAGTCTTCATGCACGAGGGTTTTGACGGTGAGGGTAAATATCAATTTATATTTGGGCTTGACATGTTGGACCAGGAGATGGTGATAACGAAGAAAGAGAGACACCCTGACCCTGGCCCAGACGCGGCAGGCAATTTTCATCTTTCACAACGACCATGACTTGCTCGACAGACATAGGGTACCAAAGCACCCTCGTAACTGGCCAGTAGATGTCACTATCGAATATGCATTGGACTTGACATGGACATGATGCCTCCGAGTTCGCCGCAACTCAGAACCATCCAGTGTTCTGGTTTTCATTTCTGGTTTTCATCCCGGTGAGCTCGAGCATTCAAATTCACCATCCTATATCATCTAATATTCTCACTAGTATTCTCTGAACGGGGATGAAGAACTCTTTCAACAATTCAGTGTACCTCGACAATCACTCACTTCCGGACGACAGGGCACTTCTCCCAGTCAACTATCGTTAAATTTAGCACATGGTTGTGCTTCCCGCTCCTCTGTGCTTCTCCTGAGAGTAGCAACGCAGACGAATCACGTACCTCTAAGAACGGCAACCAATCTTTCTCGGGATACCTGAACATACATCCGGGACGATGAGAACGGAATTATCACGACTTCTACAACGCTTAATATTCAATAGCCGTCTCGAATATCGTACTGTTATGTACGTTCTAAAGATGATCTCTACCCTTACGACTTTTTCACAAACTCGTTCTCATATACGTTGAATTTACTCACCCTGTCCTTTTTTTCAGACAACCGGATACGGGATACAACACACAAAGATGAAGACCAAAGTTTTGGTACACCACTTCTGCGCCACTCAAGCGAACGTATAAAAATTTGCAAACGAAACGCTAGAAATCTCCAGTGGTCTCTCCTCCTCCACTTACCCCTTCAACTCGTCGAGCAGCAGCACTACAATGCAATTCAAAAACATCCTCACTCTCCTTCCCTTCGTCATCATGGCCCAAGCAGGCCCATTCGCCAAACGTGCAGACTGTGGACATGGACGTACTGCTCAACATGCACAGGTACAGTACAACCCAGGCGTCATCTTCACGATACGGTGCTCATGAACGCGTCCTGACAGTGCTGCGCGTGGTATGATGTTCTGGACGACCTCCAACACGACTTGTAAGTCTCATAAGCCTTCATCGTAGCCTTCCGAGTCTAACGCCCCTTTGCTAGATTCAACGAAGAGCCATGCGGTAAGCCTTAGCCCAGCTCGGCCGGTAACTCTGGACTAAACGATTGGTGTATGTCTACAGGCAAGAACACTCACGAGTCCCTTCGTGTAGGTGACTCCTTTGATATTAGTACATTCTTCGCCATTAACCGAGCGAACAGCTGAGCTTCCACGACGCTGTTGGATTTTCGCCTCGACTTTTTGCACAGGGAGTGTTTGGGTAAGTATTTATTCTCGACGATGGTCAAATGTACTGCACATTAACACGCTACGTTTTCCAGTGGTGGAGGAGCTGGTGAGGCTACACCCTTGAGTAGCCTTTATAAGAGCCACTGACCAGTCTTTTCACTACAGATGGGTCAATCATCGCACATCAAGACATTGAAATGAAATACGGTGAGTTGGTCGTCTTCAGAAAGGCCTTCGGTTCTGATTGTTTCCTCCCACAGATGGTAACAAGGGCCTTAGTACGTTATCCCCTAACGCTCGAGTACACTCGCTCACCCTCGTTCAGAGGAAATCGTCGAAAGGCAAACCCCGATTGGCCCACGACATGATGTCGCATATGGAGATCTGTAAGCCCCTGCTTCACTAACACCTATCTTTCTGCGCGGCGCTTACGCCTCGGTGTCTAGCATCTAATTCGCTGCAGCTGTTGGTATCACACACTGCCCGTACGTCCATCTTTACTATCACCGCTTTCCAAGCTATTGATACGTTTAATTCGAAAAGTGGTGCCCCACGACTCGAGTTCCTCGCTGGGCGTAACAAGACCTCTCAAGCCGCACCCGATCTACTTCCTTCTCCGGCCGACTCACCTGATAAGGTTAGCAAGTTTCCAACTCCTTCCCCATCCCAGAGCCCAAGCTTAACGATCGCAAAACAACAGCTCCTCGATAGACTCAGAGATGCAGGCTTCAGCGCAGACGAGCTCGTTGACCTCTTAATCTCACATACCATCGGCGGACAGGAATTTGTCGATCCCGAGGTACCACATACGCCATTTGACAGTACCCCAGAGACTTTCGATACCCAGTTCTTCGTCGAGGTACTTATATTTTATTTTTACTCGCTGCGCAAAGAAACGAACTGACGGCGAATTGGTAGACTCTGCTCAAGGGCGTTCATGGAAAGACGAACGACACCGTCCCTGGCGAGCAACCTTCCCCACTAAAGGGAGAGTTCCGACTTGCTTCCGACTTTGCTCTAGCTCGGGATCCTAGGTATTTCCTCTTTTCTCGTTCTAGAAAAGTGCGACTCAGCTGACATTCTGGAAACAGGACATCTTGCCGCTGGCAATCCAACATCAGTAAGCCGTCCATAACTCATTCCCCATCACTCACACTCACATCACAACTGCCAGACAACCAACAACTTATGCAAACCCGATTCCGGAATGTCATGGCCAAGCTCGCCGTTACAGGACACAACCGCGACGATCTCGTCGACTGCTCTGAAGTCATTCCCGTGCCCAAGTCACTCTCCAAGAAGGCGTTCTTGCCTGCTGGAAAGAGCTTGAATGATATTGAAGCTGCTTGCCCTGCAACACCTTTCCCTACTCTTACTGCTCAACCTGGTACGTGGTTTGATTCATAGTCTGCTGAAGGGGAATGGTAAACAACCGGTTATCGTAGGTCCGGAAACTTCGGTTCACACCGAATTAGTGTGTTGGGTCCCGCTGAGCCGACTGCGGCGTAAACTACGAAGTCGATATTTCTTTCTGCCTTCCATTACTTTCGTCATATTGGTTGAATACCTTCGCTTCGCATTGCTGGCTCTCAAAACAGTATTTATCTAGATTGTTATTCTTACTCAATGCATACCTCTTACAGCGAGACCCAACGAATACGAGCCAGTTCTAGCTCCTTTAAAGCATAATTCAAGCAATTGAGATTCGTATCCATATGCCAATACGAAAGGCAGCCGTCTCAGTCAGAACTCATTGTAACCCCGCTCCATAGCCTCGACTGACGATTAGAAGTAACCCTTTCTTCCGTATCCACCGAAGTATCAGAAGGGAGTCCCTAAGAGCGTGCTGTGATTTCTTGAGGAATCTATGGAAAGGGTGTCAGGGACAGCGGATGAACACGTTCGAAGCACATACCACGCAACAAATGCAACGTCTCACAGCACTGATATGCGTGAGGCAGCGGGTTTAGGTAGCCAAGGCGTCTATCTAAAAGCAGAGCGTCAGCTTTCTGAGGACAATAGGAATCCGTGATAAAGATACCTTGACGACAAACGAAGTCGTACAACTTCCGAGGCCGCAGGTAATTTGAACCTACAGTATTAACCAGAGCACCGGAACACAGCCATAGGTATCTAGAAGCGTAGACGATAGAGAGCCTTAGAAAAAAGGGGCTTGAAGAGAGCAGAACAGAATCAACGAAGCAAACCTTCACCGCCGCCCAGTCGAGAGCATCACCCCGAGCAAAGAGGACGGTGTGATTCTTCGTTCACGCTTTGAGGTCGAAAATTGTAGCTTAATGTTTTCTTTTTGAGCTTGAGACTTGGTTTGGGGAATAGGGGGTAGCGGCATGTTGGGAACGGGAAAAGGCGATTTGCTGGTCTTCTTCTTGGGTGAGGCTGGAACGACAAGGGTTGAAGGAGTGGAGCTTGCAGTCTTGAAGGAGACTTGAGGATTGAAGTCTTCAAATTCGACAAGCTGATCTACATGGCGAAAGAAAGATTTGTAGACCTCAGAGGTCTTGTTAGTAGCGACAAAGGCATCCAGCATCGTCTCCATCTCCTCGACGTCCTCGAACTCGAATCCGGAAGATTCAGACGAGGACTCACTTTGAACATCATCTTCAAAGTCGCCGTACATGTCGACGATGTCGTCTATTTCGTCCCTTTTGGACAGCTGAAAAAAGGGGTTAGAAAACCATTTACTAGCACGGGGCTGAGACAAACTTGCCTCAACACTGTCGACAATGGCATCAAAAGTGAAGATATCGAATTTGGTAGCGGTAGTAGCAGGCATTGTAAAAGATCTGTGCGATATAGCAGAGATGATGGCGAGTGCGGTGCACAAACTTCGGGCATGCCTAAAATACCTAAGGGCTACCCAAAAGCAGTCCTCTGCGGAGCCACGTTTTCCAGTCGACCAGAGATATCTTCAAGCTCTTCCAGTGATTGAGGTGCCAAAAACGAAGAAGTAGTCTGGTTTGTGATGGTAGAAAACAAGCCTCGCCGCGCTAGCGCTGGTCTCCGAGTCGGATCTTGTCTTTGTAACTAGGCAGTAGAAGAAAATACGAGTGTATAATTATATGTAAACCAGATAGATATATCATCCATCGCCCCCAAAGTAGGCTTGCGCCGTAGGTATGGCTCAAACCTAACCGATATCCGACTAGTACGCATTACTTCGTTGAAGGGCCTACACTTCTCCTTCGCATATGACTTGAGCTGCTTGTCACTGGTGACCTCTTCCTCAAAGGGCAGGTTACGTCCTATTATTTTCTTTATCCTTCTTGCCCATCGCGTCGTACCAGGATTTTGTATCCACTCCTTGGGATGCAGTGCCAGGTCGGTATCGAGGCTGCTCTCCGATGATGATGATGTGGTGTCGGGGATGAGGTGTCGGGGATGAGGTCGAGAACGGGCTCATCCTTCTTGGGATCAAGGATATCCACGACTATATTATCTGTCCGGTCGAAGGGATGAGCCAATTCCTGCCAGTCGGGTTTACGAGCGAACGATCGGGGTGCTGAGTACCATTCCGTTCGAATTCCCATCACTTTGGCTTCTACGATACCCTGATACCGCTTTCCGTCTACAATATAGCTGAAAATGGCTCGGGCTGCGTTGTGGAGGATGAGAATTGGGCACGCAGGCGAGCGAATTTGAGGGATGGTATTGAAGGGTGGCTGGAATGTCTGGCGGCTGCCATCGGGTAATATTATGGATAGAGGTGACTGCAAGTCGAAAGTCCTTATACGATATTCGTATTCTTGTTGGGGGTGTACCTATTTGCGGATGAGGAGATGGTAATAATGACGGAGTAGTGCTCACCTCAGTATATCGTATCCTGTCATACACCTTGCATTTCTGGTTATGTTCCTGAGTCGAGCAAATTGTCGACAACTTCTTCCATAAGTAGCAAGGCTAACTTGTGCTCTTCTAGTAATCTCTTGACACTGGAGCGAACTTGAACGGAATAAGTGCCTGATTCAGAATACAACGGTAGATAGACGCACGATATACAACATTTTGCGACATTTTGAGTTTCAATTCTCCATAATGGAGGACCCGGCCTTCCGTTTTGCATTCGAAATCCACTGGATTTAAATAGAACTTTTCGATTGGATCATGTAATCCAGCTTCGCATGCGGTGAGCTGACTGAGGAGTGGAGAATAGTGGGAGGTCGACATGGTGGTCAAGAGGAAAGGGCGTTACAGCTCCGTCACAGCCTCCCACGTGTTCCAGCCTTGTGATACTGTCCAACATCCACCTGGACCGAGCTCGGAACGTATGGATCTCCAAATCCACTGGCAGTGCAACGCAACTGGGACGCAAGTAATGCTCGGCGAAAGGATCCTCTCAGCGAATTGATCAAGAAAAACGTTGTGGAACGTGCTCGCTACGGAAAACGCTGTTTACTGATCCAGGAGAGTTTTCGCGACAACGAATTCTTTTATACAGCGAGGAGAAATTCTTCGGAGGCACTTGTGAGTACTGTCATGTCTTCAAATTTCGATGTCGCCATATCTCTGACCTGGACACCCCCAGCGAACGCATCTGAAGATACACTGGCTCAAGGACATAGATATTGACGCAGAGGATAACATTGGAGTTAGTAAATGATCTGCGAAACCACGATTTAGCAGCACTTCATTGACGCAATGGTGCAGTGTCTGCGAGCTATCATAGGGCCTTTGACTCTGGGTCTTTCATCTTCGTACCGACCGATAAAGTGATCAAATCTATTCTGAACTACGCCAAAAAATCGTCTAGCGAAAAGGTACCTTTCGACAAGGTAACGTGTTGTGCTATCCCTCAGGAATTCTCTGTTCAATAATCTCCTGCAGGCTTTCAAGCCCCAAGAGGGCGAATTCTGGAAGTACACTTTTGTACCACTTCGCTTCAGCAGAGAACGAACAATTTACATCAAGAAAGTGGACGAATCTCGTCAAATAGGCGGAGACGACGAGTACGGCGATGCAGCGTGGTTACATTGAATGCGAATCGCCATATGGACAGGATGCGCTCGCAAACATTCAAAGCCATATCCACCCGTTCTACATGGTCTTGAATGCCGGTCAGAAAATCGCCCAACTTACTACGAAAGCGCGCTTGCAACTTGATCTCCAGGACAATCGGATCACGACAATCGCTAGCGTTTACGAAATCTGGACAAGAGTACACCGTGACTGGATCAGTGTGGAAGCCACCATTTGAACCGGATGACGATACCTACAAGCATGAAGCCGCGCCAGCACGAAGACAAAGACAACTCACTTGGTGATCAGGAAACGGGAGAGAAATTAGCGCACGTTCCAGGGAATTCTGCAGATGTTCACGACCTCAACTACGAGTATTCAGACGACGAGCCCGATGTGGAGAATGCGCTTGGCGGGAGAGAGGTCTCTAGGGGCACCGGAGACAAACTGTCGACTGCTGTTCCACCGGGTCCACCTCAATCTACCATTGTGGGCCCTTCCTCGGCTATCGATGGCAATGACTTGGTATATCCAGAGGTGGACAACGCCAGGCAGCGGTGACCGACACAGGTTATTTCGCAATTTGTCACCTGATTCAGCTCCTGGGTCTTCACCGACACCTCAGAACAGGTTAGGTTCACCTTTTCCGCTGCCAGGTCTGCCAGTGAAACGAAAGCACGAGAATACGGTGGACTCTGCGTCAGAATCTAGACAGGGTACGAGCACGTCTATGCAGCCTCCTCAAGTTCCACACAAGATTCAGAGGGCTCGCACCGCTGTCGGACACAGTGGGAATGTTCTTCTAGGACAGAATTTGAACCAGGATCCACAAGGTACGCAATCTTCATCGGTGCAGGGTACCTTCAGCGTGCAAGCACAGGTCGTGAGACGTTCCTCTAGGTCCCACAGAGGGTCGGTTGCAGGTCGATCTACGGGTTCCGGTGGTACTACGAACAGTTCTGCTCGGACTATGGCTGGTCCTGGTCCTAAAGCACGTTCTACGGCTTCTGCTGTTCGAGCAGAGCTCGACTCGGAGGTGGTAGCTTGCGTGCCCCAGTGCAAGATCCTTCGGATGAGTCTGGCGATGGTTCTGGTGAATATCTGCCCAACAATTCGAAGAGGAGGAAGCACCAGTAGGAAGATGGCTCCTGCTTGCGTTTTAGTGGAACTTTCGTATCTGTTTATTTATCGGTCGACTGCGAGCTTGGTCTCGAGTTGCTTCTGTCCATCTGTTGTATTCAGTAACATGTACGTTAGTACGTTCGTTTTCGTAACCTAGTATAGTATTACCTACGACTGTCTTGTAGCTTCTCATGTATCATCCCTACACTCATTTACGCTATTATCCCCCTGTTTCATCAGTGCTTCAGAGCCAAACTGTTGAATGAAACACTCCTCGACTCGTTTTTCGGATTCTGCCAAGTGCCATTTCATTCGATGATGAATGCCCTCGCACATATCCCCAGATGAACAAAGAACACGATACATTAAAGACAAGCAACAGCTCACGAGATACACATAGTACAAACACAACACCTAGACCGTCCTTCGAGTACAAGATAATACGTCACCCTACAAGCACGTCACATAACGATACACCCGTCATCCTTTCTCTCCAGTCTCCTAGTAATTTCATCTGGGCCTACACCTCTGTCTCTTTACGTGTTCATTTGAACGATGAGGACACCAGTGTTATCCGGGTCGAGCTCAGCAATAAGTTGATGTCTAGAGTCGTGAATGTGAGCCTGGAGAACGTACATAGAGAGAAGTTGAAAGACGTACTTGATCATGACTTCTTCAATAGCTGGTTTAATCTTTGCTACACCTCCGCTTGGATGAAGACCCTTACCTGAGCCTCTGTAAGCTTTCAAGTGGAACAGGGAAAAGACGTACCGACGATTAGCCTAACTTCGCATTGTCCATTCATTTTTGCCTCCTCGAGGGCACGGTCGGTATATTCAATGGCTTCTTTAACGTATAAGCCATGTAAATCGACTTCGTCTGGACCACTATCCTTGTTGTTTTCTGGTATGTCCATATTAACCTTTTTTGCCCAACGATGTCGATGCAAAAACAAACACTCACCAATGTAAATCCATTCACTCGCTTCCCTATTCAATTTTTCCATCTTCTTCTGGTGTTCCTTCCCTTCATTACTGAGCTCCTTCGCTCGTGCACCGTTACCACCCTTGTACGCCTCTTGGGATTCCCGGAAACATTTCGCCATGGAATCACCTTCTTCGTTAGCGCGTTTACGGAGGTCGAGATAATGAGCATTGGACTGGTTGATTTGGTTTTGGTCGGGTTGCCCATGAGGAGGTTTATGAGGAGGCGAAGATGGCTTGTGGGGCGGTGAGCGGGGAGGGAGGCGAAGATGGTTTATGTGGAGGCGACTGTGGCGGGTATCCATGCGACGGGTATCCTTGGGTGCTGGTGATGGGGCTGTTGGTGCTATGGCTGCTGCTGGTATTGTTGGTGTCCCTGCTGCCAGGCCTGTTGATGTTGACCATGACTTTGCTGCTGCTGCCATGCCTGCTGTTGTGTTCGCAGAGAATCGGATTTCATATCTTCTCCGCAGAAAATATTCAAAAAGAATCGAGCGACCTTGATGATAGCGTCCATCGGGAAGAAGGATAAGGATGAACTCGATCTGGTCGTCGAGGGAGAACTCGGGATGAACATGCGCTCATCGCGTGGTACGATGCCGCAAGGGGTCCCGGTTAAACCGGGAGTATTGTACTAGTACGAGTCACCGGTCCGAGTCGGTGACTCGGACGACTCGCACCCAGTACGAGTCGGCCCTCAAAAATACGAGTCGGTACGCTAAGTACGAGTCAGTATGTTATGTAGTATGAGTCTTCAATAAATATTTGGTTTGTAGCCTATGTGGGAAAACGAAGTGAAAAGTGCAACGATTCAGCTGTCCGTTGAGCTGATCGTTGCACATTTTACTCCATCTTCTCACGCGATACCTCTCCACCCGCGCGATGTCAACAATTCAGTCTCTGCACGAACAGCTAGGGCCTTCCCTTCAGCACCTCAAAACATCCCAAATTATCATATTTGTTCTCTCTATCTCCCACCTGAAGAACTATATCCTATCCTCACAAAACTCAAGGCATGACCCATCTGAAGCACCAGAAACCCTCGACCTCGAAACCTTTACCTTCCTGATGCAATCTTGCAATATGGCCGAAAGCGAGGCACAGGGCTGTTGGGAAGTGTTGAAAGAGAGTGTTTGGAGACCAGATGAATACCTGAGTAGTGTGATGAATGATAGAGCAATGCAGCAATCGTTCAGAATCAATGGTGGCAGAGTATTTTGTGCGTACGACCCTTTCAGCATTGGCAATACCACTAACTATTCTCTATTAGCCTCTCCTATCTCTCTTTAGCCACCCACCTCAGTTTGTATATATAAAGACTGTGACTACGTCAAGGCGGGCAAGAAGCTCAAGTTGCAAGGCCTCCATGAAGGACGTGCCATCCTTTACACTATGGCAGCTGGCCCTCTGCCACCCGTTATCATATAACTTGTGATGGTCAGTACTGAGAACACATATGAGCAAGTACAGTGTTAACTGAATGGGTTTCAGGATGCGGCACTATCTATCATCCCACATTCTATGTTCCGCCTGCACAAGGTCAATGGTCTCGAAATCGTCACTACTATCTGCACGCCATAGATGACACAAGACTTCCCTCCGAAAGTTCCACACGCTTAATCCCAAATCCAGGAGTCCGACCAGTCTGACCTTTTTTATCACGAGATTCTGTCCGGTCTATCCGTCTTAGAGTCATGGAACTATATATCGCACCCGTACCATGCAGTCTCATGATCCTCGAAAGAACTCCAGCGGCACGAGTTATTCTGGGAGAATGTTCAACCAATGTCGAGCAATTGGGTAGTCATTGATAATCATTCAAACTGGTGACCGGTCTTGCGATAGAGGACTGCACAGTGTCAAGTGACTGAACGATCAAGGAATCATCGACATATAAAAACGAAGAAGGGAGGAGACGAGGTGGGGGAAAAGATGGTACGCAATCTATTATGCTCAGTCTGTGCAATTGCTTACTCGCCTGTACGTAGAGAAAACTCGCTCTTTTGTCTATCTCTTCGGCCGCATCTGTCGGTCTGGGAGCGCGTCAGTAATTTCACCGCTTCTTCCAGTACCATGACTGACGTCACGCAACATTCAGTGATCCAACCACTCTTTGAGCGTGTACCCACTGGTGCGATTAAGCCTTCCGGATGGGCTCTTGACCAAGCGAATGTGCAAGCCGAAGGACTAGCCGGGAACATCTGGGATTTCGGAAGCTAGTGCGTCCTCAGTTTCTTCATGCTGGCTGAAAGGCTGACTTCAGTGTAAAAGGCTCCATCTGGGTCGAAGGTGGTTCAATTGAATACAGTGAAATGCACGAAGCAGCACCGTACTGGTTGTCAGTATCCTTCGGCTGGTTTCGTTACAGCAATGGCGCTGTCTCTCTAGCTTTTCAGCTCGGCGATGAACGACTTATTTCCCGAGTACGCAACTTTCTCGACTGGAACCTTGGCAACCAACAAGACGATGGTCGGATCGGGCCCGAGGCCCTAGATCCTAACTCCACTACGCCCCGTTTGACTTGGCCGAGATATCTCGTACTGTTAGGCTTGATCGTGAGTTCCTTTCGTCCTACTTTCGAAGCTATCTTGCCCATATGTTTTCGATAGCAATATGCCGAAGTGGATCCCACCCAGTCTGAACGTATCGTGGATGCCATGCACCGCTTCGTCTCCTTGGCTTATACCATTTAGAAAAACAACAAACAAGGCAGCGAAGACCTCGGCTTCCAGTTTGGCTATCAGTATGTCAGATGGGAAGAAGTACGCTGCACGCCATTCGTTCTGGGCGAGCACTGAATGTGACGAGCAGATGGTATATTTCCTACAATGGCTCTATGATTACTATCCTCAAGGTACCACCCTGCTTTGTCTTCAGAAGACGAGCTGACCACGGAGACAGGCAAAGAAGATGAACTTCTCGAAACAATGCAACTCCTTCGTGATCGTGGCTTCTCATGGGAGAACGACTGGTTTACCGACGCGAACTTCCCAAAGGAAGCTGTGACCTCAGGATTCACCCACCAAACGCGCGGTGTCAATACGGCTGAAGGTGCTATCCTTAGCGTATATCTGTTGTACGCTGATGAACTTTGATATACAGCTCTGAAATCCGAGGCTCTAGCATACCGCTTCACCGCCGATCCAACAGATAGACAGAGTACCTTCGACCGTATTGATATGGTATATAGGTACCATGGTCGTGTGCTTCAGGAACATACTCAGCTGAGCACATGGCTGGTTTGGACCCCCCGCGAGGGTAGGTGGCTTACTTCTTCGTGAACGATTTTCCGTCTGATTTCTTCCCTAAGAACGGAGCTCTGTACGGTTGTGTATGCTCCATCTGCATAACTCTCAGATCCAATATCTGATGAACACGGTATACAGGGAGCAAATCTTTTCTCTTGCGACAGTGTACAGCATATTTGGGAACAATTGTGTCGCAGATCGAGTGGAGATGCTTGGTGTGTTTGCTTGGACACTCAGGCCTGGCGCCGATTATTGACGTCTGCTGCTGGTTGGTGGTGTGAGTGCACTCCTTGTCCCTCGGATTTTTGCTTTGCCAATAACACTTGCACAGCTCACCAATACGACCAGCAAGGTTAGTAGTCTGACAGCTTACTCAATTCTTCACTCTCATTGCATTTCTTTCGTTTCTAGCGAACCAAATATGGGCGAAGGTGATGGACCCGCCACCATGGGGTAACAATGGACCAAACTCTAACGTTTTTGGATTTGAACCGTACGTTCTATTCCAATGTCCTCATTCCATCCTGACTGATGATGTCCGAAGGAATTATCCATGCTGCACCGTCAACCACCCTCAAGCGTATCCCAAGTTCTGGTCCCATGCCTTCTTCAAGGATACCTCGGATTCATCGATCATACATGCCTTCCTCGGGCCAGCAGTCTACGAAGATGATATCGGCCCCGGTGTGTCTCTCTTGACCTTGGTGATTGTCTCGCACATACTAATATTACACCCGAACAGTCAAAGTGGATACTCTTACCCATTCGGTACAACCCTCACCTACGATGTTACCGCAACAACACCTTTCACTCTCAAGGTCCGTGTACCCGAATGCGCGAAGCAAAACCTGGAGAAGAGCACGATCCAGGTGAATGATGGAGAGGCCAGCCCATTGCAGCCGAATGTCAATTCGTTCCATGTTGTTCTTGAAATAGGAGCCACAGGCGTGGGACAGGCTTATGTCAGGTTCAAATCCTTGACTCATACCACCATGTTCCAGGTTGCCTTTCGTTCCCCCTCATTGCGTTTTAACACTGCACAAGTGGGTGAGTCCACTGCAAAAAACGGCTCACCGATTTAACTCAAAGAAGCTTATTGTTTTCAGGTTTGAGACGATAGAATCCGGTCATCAAAGGGTAGGTAGTTGATAAATACTTCGCCGCTACCCACACGGACCTTGTTGTTGTGGGCTATTAAAAACAGATATGTCTACTATACACTGGGCTGCAGATGCTGTATTTTGCGACAACCTGAAGTGAAAGGCATCAGGTGGTGGCATTATGGGTGCGTGTGGGTGTCTTATGTAATTCGCGTCGTCCTGGTTGTATTTTCCATCGTTTTACCAATCGACTTTACTGCTGTTCAACCTTCATCGTGTTATACGCGCTTATACGACTCACCGATAACTCGCAGCGTTGATATCGATGAATTCCGCCCTGGAGGTGGGTGAAGAGATTGTGACGGAAGCAGATGGAGGGACGGAGGCCCATACACGGATAGCGAAGGTGGAAAATCTACAGGAAGAACGTGGTGGAGGGACGATAGTAGAGAAAGGAATTGTTAGAGAGGATGTAGCTGGAGCAGAGATTGAAAATCTTGACAACAATCGCAGGATAACTGGTATGTCTCCGGTTTCTGGATAATCTGTGCTTGGTCTCATCTTGTACGTAGGCGCAAAAACAATTCTCATCCTGCCCACCGAAACCCTTGGTATTATCTTAACATTACTTCAACACCATGACGTCTTACGTCTCTCATGGACGTCGCAAAGGTTGCGAGAAGTAGCAAAGGGAAATGCCGCTCTCTGGACAAAACCAAATCTCGAACTCCGCGAACAATTGCTTGAATACATCATTCGAGCCAAAAATCTGCCTATGAGCTTTTGCCTCTTGGCTTCGCCCTCGCTATCAATGACTCAAACACAGGTTGCTGTTCGTGATTCGCTACGTGAGATCATGAACCGGCACGCTCTCAAGCAAGCAAGAGAGCTAAAACTCCCGCTCTTTTCTGACACAATGTGGTTCATCCCTGAGCTAGGCCATTCCGCTCCATGTCTTGAGTGTCTGGACATTTGTTGTCTTCACCCAGAATCAGGACCTGCGCAACAATGTCCCTGTCTTCGTTCCCAGCTTCCGCCCCGCCTATTTCGCGGCAATTCCCCGAGACTCAGATCTTTAACTCTGCGATTTCCATTGTGGGAGCCTGATTGGTCGCATTCCCTCTCCGCCAGCGTCAGCGTCAGTACACTTGACCTCCGGCTAGAGGCTTGTCCTTCCGTAGCAGCTTTCAGGCCACGTCTTGTCGAATTCCTGGAGATGCTGAGAGCAGCACCTCAGCTGATCTCGCTGGGCTTAATCGGTTGTCCTCCGCAAGTGGACCCAACCATTAATGCCACAGCGGATCTTTCGCTGCTGGAGAGCATTGAACTCCAGGGCATGACCTTGGCTGAGGTGTTTGGGATTATTCAAAGTCTCTATATACCCAGCGTTAAAAAGTACAAACTATTTGCTGATGACTCTTCGGCTATAGATCGTCACATCGGTGTCGAGGAGATACGAACGTTCAAAAATCTATTTAGGGTGATCTCTGCTTCTTCGCGAGGCCTGGATCAGATATCCGAGCTGAGGCTTGCTTTCCGCCCATCTTACGCCTTTGGTCAGCATTCAGGTATCCAGTTGATGCTCAGCGGCAGGACAAATTCGGCGGAGACTGTACAGCCTACCTGTGTTTCCGTCCGATGGACATGGCCCAATCACCCGACAAGCTTGTCTGATGATGTCGGGGCCGCTATCTGCAAGGTGCTGCAGATGTTTTCCTTGGGGAGCTTGCACACCCTTACCATAGCCCCCGGGTCTCTGGCAATGACATCCATTGTCCGAGAGGTGTTCTCGCTTGCGCCGATAACAAAGCTTCATATCATCGGCAATGGCTCTGGTGTAATCGAGCTAGTAACAACATTGGGGCTTCAAGAGGTAGACGGCAAGTATGTATGGAGCAAGCTGGAGCATCTGCATCTAGAAAAAGCCCTTTTGAATCAGGCAGGGCTGGAGGAAGCCGTCTACTACGGCTTGAATCGGAGGAAGGAACAATATTCTGCTCTAGATGTCATCACGCTGAACTGCTGTTCGGGATATCAAAGGACACTGGAAGACATGGCTTCTGTGGTCGACACGATATCTTGAAGGATCCGGTGAGGTATCTTCACTCTTTCAAAACAATGCATTTATTAGGGGTTCAACAAGTGGTTTCTTGTAAATTTGACAAGGTCTTTGTCGCTATCAGCTTTTGATCTTGTTTATGGACCTATTGCTATATTCTCGTCCTTTCTTGCTTTACACATTTGCTTTGCTACCATGTTCTCAGCTGCTTCAGTTCAGCCACTATTATCGCACTCTCGCTATTCCTATTGCATTCTTGCCATTCCTATTGCATTCCCGTCATTGCTATCACATTCCTGACATTACTATCACATTCCCAACATTGCTATCACATTGCTATCACATTGCTAGTCCTATCTGCTCCTACTCAGCTATTGCTATTGCATTTAGTATTGTAATCTCTGGTATTATCTGTTAGTTTTATCATACATCAAATGAGAAGGTGGCACTTGGCTACCTCTACCTACACCCAGCTCAATCTCGTAAAACCAAATCACACCACTTTGTAACACTGTCTACTCCGCCTTCAGGCCCAGTGAAAATCCCATGTGTTACAGGATGATGGTAGCTGCACTGGCAGGTTGGACAGATCTGAGCAGTGCTCAGCCTATAATTTTGCAAATATACCAGTTTCGACACTCATTAGAAAGGCTGTAGCCTGTTATGGCAGAATCCAATAAAAATGTTCACGAGGGTGCTTAAACTGGATTTCCACAGATCACAACATATGTATATGTGTATATATATGCACACTACATTTCTCAACAGGTTATACAGGCAGATGGTTGAATTAGATATGGCTCGCTGTTCCCATGGCTTGTCGCATCCACATCCCTTGTAGTGTTACACATTTATTTGCAAGAAGATGCCTGTGTGTAGATTGCAAAGGTAAGTTCTGATGTTTAGAGATGTGTTGAGCAAGATGTGAATCCCTACAATACCCACAGACGATTCAACCTGCTGATCATGGTCACCACTGTTTCTTTTACTTTTGTTTTACTCTTACTTTATTCCGCGTACCTAACGACGACTTCATAGTTATTCCATTCTAATGTTTCATACCTTCCATATATAATCATATTACCACATCTATGTACCTCAGCCGTTCCCACCTACTGTGTGTTCATCTGAGGTATGTTTACTTACTTTTCTATCTATCAATACTTTACTGATTTACTTTACAGTACCTTTGTAGTACTTACTTTGTACTCCTTCTTGACAGGTACTGTAGTCTCAATACAGCCGTTCCCACCTATTGTGTGTTCGTCTGAGTACCTTTGTAGTACTTACTTTGTACTCCTTCTTGACAGGTTATGGGCCCCGTGCTTTGAACACTGCACAAGAATAATCATGGACACACTACTATCGAACCTACAGCTCATCATATCTTGGCATTCTATTATCGTGCTACATATTTGGCAGCATGTCGAACTCTATGCCCTCGAATTATACAACCGTACAAACTCTTCCTGAAGATCAGCGCTTTGACGGCAAAAATTATGTCACATGGAAGGACATCATGATACCTATGGGATGTATTAAAGGCCTTGACATATACTGGACCAGGAAGGTTCAGGTACCAGCTCCTCATGTATATCCATCGCCGCTTCCCTATACCCCAGCCATCCCTACTGCTATCAACGACCTGATCCCGAGCCTCTTGGAGTATAACCTCCGCGAGTCAGTTGCGTATCTAACCATATGGAATAACATCAAAAACCCCACCGGCCTCAGTATCCCCTCGGGGAAAACTTCACATGAGTTATGGGCATATCTGGAGAAGGAATTTCTCACAGTCAGTATCCTGGCGAGACAGAGGAAGGAGGACGACCTACGTACCTGTCGTTATGTTGAAGGGAAGTTCACTGGAGACGGTGGATACACAGAAAATATACGCCTACTTTGCAAGGCTGCAGTCAATGCCAGTGCAACCATCACCAACAAACAATTCTGCACCATTTTCCTTGATTCTTTGCCTCGAACCCCTGAATGGTTGGTCATTACCAGATCCCTGATGATGGAGAAGAGTTTCAACATGATTGTTACTCGCCTTCAGGAATATTGGCTCCATCGAACTGGAAACACTTCCTTCCACGCTCCTCCTCCTGTTGACTGGGTGTCAGCACTTGAGGCAGAGGTTACTCAACTCCATGCACTGCTAGCAAAACGTCCTCCATGGAAGGGACCGAATAACCCTGACCTGAAGTGCAAGAACTGCAATGGGAAAGGCCATACTATTGAGAACTGTTGGAAGCTTGGAGGTAGAAAGCAGGGTCAGTATCCACCATGGTGGAAAGGAAAGAAAGACGCACCACTTCCAAACACGAATCTTGCCACTACCTCAGCTACACCATCAGGAACTATCACAACAGGCCACTTGTACGCTATGAGTGCTGAGGTCATGGTAGTGCTCACACCATCTCCACAGAATCCCAGATTGTCATCCCGTACCATCGGATATAGCAGGGCTTCACGTCACTTCTTCAACTCGAAGAGTGTCTTCAGGACGTATGAACTACTCAGCCAGGATAGCATGAGAGTGTCTTCAAAACAAGGAGTCAGCTTTCCCATTATTGGACAGGGTGATGTGGAAATCTGGGTAGTACATCTTGGACAAGCACATACCTTGGTATTCCGTGATGCCCTTCATGCTCCAGATATCACATGCAACCTGCTTTCTTTGGGGTCACTCGACTGCCGAGGATGGACGATGCAGTGTGATCCGATGTTCAGAGACCTTCTGGGCTTGTCTCTGAGTCTTTGTATCTCCATTAGCAATGTCCTCCAGGAGTTTGGCCCTACAATTTAGTTCAGTATCTGATGCCCAGTATGAAGCAAACATCAACATACTGTGTGTCCTGGATCTCCAGGGTGATTTTGACGACTCCTGTGGCGCTTACAGCATTATACTGCACTCCTCCATTTCGCAGGCGCTGCTCTTCCTCTAGCTCCAGCTCTCGCAAAGCTTCATCTTGTTTCATGACTGAATATATTAGTAAATATATCTTGAACGGCACAAAACAAGGATACTCACATTCTTCCTTGACCTCAAATGGGTTCTCGACACCTTGCTTCGGGTATGGTGCATTCTCCCATTCTTCAACCTTTGCTTTCCATTTGGTCACCAGATCGATGGGGAGATTAGCTGTCAGGCCATCATGTGCTGCTTTCTGTTTGTTGCAATCAATGACTGCATCCCAGTAGCACACTCTCAAAAACTCTCCTGTGAATTCGCAATAAGTACCAGTTGAAGCAAGAGACAGTTGCGCTTACCCATCGTGATGTACTTCAAGAAATTCCAAAAGTCAAAGCTCACCTCCAGAGTGTCTTGACGAGCCCCTGGACCCATGGTCTTAGTGGAGTTGCTTAACGCATTGTGAACCCCCAAATGCATTCCATTCCTTCTCCGTCAGTGAAACCAGCGCCTTTGATGTAATTGAGCGAGAACTGTTTGTGCTGTCCGTCCTGTCGATGTCCAGGTTCATGAAGCTTGCCAATTGCTGGGAAGATTGTAGTGAATTCCTCATTGATTTTGGTATTTCATTCACTGGGCCACACCTTCATGCGCGCATACATGTTCACGAACCACTGGCAGCAGATGTCGTAGCACACCAGAAGGTACCGCAACATCAGGAACACTTGTATGGCCTGTGTGAATACAGCATCCATATTCGAATATCTGGTGGACAGTATCAGTACTATCCTGTACAGAACCACTCGTCATACACACCTTTCACCCTTTGTTAAATTCCCCAATGCTAGCACCATGTCAGTTCTGGCACAACAAGCACCTCCCACGCCAGTATAGCACAAACCCTTTGAGAACTTCATATTCTGCTTTGCAAGGGCATTCAAGGGTACGCAGGAGCTAATCTGTCCAATATTATCTTAATTATATCAGTCAATGATGAATTCAAGCACAACATACCTCATCCGATTGACTAGTTCCCGTGGTCCACTCGAGGTACTTCTTCTGCTCCACAAAGTAGCTGCATCGATCAGTGGTGGGTCACGAGAGTACGAAGAAACGAGCTGGAGCTTGAGGCAAAAGTTTGCGTCCAGACATATACAAAGCATATATAGAAACCTGTACCACTATTAGTCATTTTCCTTGTTTTATCGGCTTCAGCACGTACTTTTTCGTGTTCTCTTGCTCAGCCTCCCATCCAGGCATGATATTGATCCCTGGGTGAGGACAAAAAGGACACTTGATAGTGAGCCCCCCCTCAGGTAACTTCTCATCCATAAAAGGGTCGGGATCATGCCCATATCCCGACCGTATGATCAACTTCAAGTGTTTCCACTGGCGAATCATTAAATGGAGCTGTCGGTATCTTGACCTCAAATGCACGATTCCTGCACCATCTGTTAACCGCTCCAGGGCTTGGTAGAAGTTGTATGTTCCACTCTTTGTTGTGAGGGTCTGTAAAGCGAGTGTCTCGAGATATTGGAAGGTAGCACATGTCTTAATTCTCCCATCATGGACAGTCGCTGGATAGAAACCCCAGTGCAGGAGTTGTTAATATTGGGGTATCTGGTTTCTGCAACTGCAGAACTTGAGAGTGATGTCATGAATTCCATTTGTGTGGAGTATTCGTAGCTGGCTATGACAGTTGAGTGGGTTGGGACAGTAGAGACTTTGGTGGTTGAGTTGATACGTGAGACCAAGATCTTTGAGGGTGACGTGCTCGAAGTATTCTCCGTTCCATCGCTAGCCCAGGATTGAGAACAAACGTCAAACATGAAAGACAAACAGACGCACCTCAATCACACAAGCTTGATGATACTAGAGCACCAGAGGTTAGTTCTGAATCCAATGGATTTCTCCTATGTGCTGTTTCCAGCTCTGACATGTAGGCATACATGCATATGGCAAGCAGGACAGACAACACAACCAGCAACAACCAGTAGTTCAGGCCACTTGGTCCCTTTGGTCCCTTTTTTGACCTAGTATGTTGTATGATGGGTTACATATTCATAATTGCAATCAGATTTGAGATCATACCATGCCCAGGGTTAATCTTGGGTGAGCTATGTACAACTTGGATGCAACGCAGGCAGTTGAAAATTTGTGAGGCTGTAGGTAAACAACATCAAAGCTCATGAAATGTTCAATGTTATACTTCATTTAAGAGCACTACCACAAGGCTCAATAAAAAGAACACAAATGGGTCTACAACAGCCCCAGACGACTCATATCTCGAGTGGTCAAAAATTTTTTTAAGCAATCATTGGGGACCCTACTTACCTAACCCTAGGTCAGGGTTCGCATCACATGGAGCCCCTTGGAGCTGGAAGCCCACTCAGGGGAAACGACTGGCCCAAATTTCGGGTATAAATGGACACTTCCTCTGGATTGACAAGCGGAATCCATCCTGCTCAACAGAGTGGGATACCTTGTACAGACCATGTACGCCATCGGGTGAGCTTTGGAAGGGTGTAAACCATTCGACGTATGCCAGATGTGATGGAATGTCATCTAACTCATCAGCAGAGAAAAGATGATCCTTCATTTTGTCAGTCAGGGAAAAGACCACCCGTATTTGAGCTACTCGATAGCCTAGTGAAAGAAGTTTAATCAATACCAAACCGATGGATAACACAGTCAGAATGCGCACCTGCAACTCCTAATGCTTGACCGTTGTTAACATTGACCAAAATTGTATCAAAACGGCCAGGAATACTATGCCCATGCTTGTTCTTCTGTGCCAGGTTGACGCGTGCACTATCAACAATTATGGTACCGCTATCGTTGGAGCAATAGATATCTGGTGTTGTCCACTTTATGCGATGCCAAACTGGAACATGAGTGAAGAGGATATGAAGCTTCCTAGCTTCGTTTTCGAGACGTCGGTGACTTAGCTGAGGATGGCGAGTCTTGATTACATAGTGGGCCAGAGTGTTGTGAAAGTCAGATGCGCTGTAGTCAGCAATGAGCCTCGAGAAGGTGACTGATTTGGTAGTGGGATGTAGTGTCATTTTCGGTGATCGTTTGAAGGCAACACCAGGCATGATGTCATAACAGAGTAGGATGTGTTCACCACCAGACATTATCAATTGGATGTACTTTTCATGACGCTTGATCTTCTCCTGTCGTTCCAGCCATGCTACCATCTGAGGAAGCTCATCACGCCAATTCATTGCACGATAAGCATCTTTGGCAAGGTCTATATGCAAGCGCTCGGTGTATTCAGTGTTGAAATTATCTACATACCAAAGTTTTCAAACTGCCGAGTGAAGTGTTGACAGGCATGCAACTTTGGAATCTTATTGAAGCTAGAACATGCTCCAGTTTCAATAAAGACTTCCTTGTTGTCATGGAAACAGGTGAGGGTGCGACGAAGGAGGGAAAGGGTTTCGGAAGTGTGCAAGGGGTATTGTGCGAGGTAGATGAAGTTGAGCATACCACGTACTGCAGCACAGAGCTTCACTGAGGAGGCTCTGCCTGGCAGGTGCAAATCTATCACCAGCCCCAGCAAGATCTGGCACATTTTCTCATGCTCAGCACCTGTGACTTGACTGAGAGTTGATATGCCTTTGACGAAAACCCAGATATTATGATTGGGCGGGAAGTGGCAACAACTGTTAGCAGCAATAATCTAAGCGAGTGGTGAAGCGCCTAACACTTGATGCCAAATCAAGCGGACCGTGATCGACGCCTAAGCGAATCAGCAAGGTCTAAGGACAGTGATTGGTGATCGAAAGACTTGTGAAGAGCCTTGGGACTGGGTTTAGCAGTACTGGTGCAAGACAATAGCAAGAGACGATGATATTCAACAGTAGATATGTACAGTTTATATAGTCCAATGTTCAACAGCATAATACAGATATGTACTAATTAAGTTGCCACACCGAGGCAATGGAGTAACAGCAAGAAGCATGGAACCGTGCGGTCAGTGTATAGAACAATGATGAACGAATACGAATATCAGAGATATAGAATGTAAAGTAAAGATCATCAAATGAAACCATAAAAGGATAAATAATTCTAACAACAACGAGCATCAATTTCGGCTGCACCAAATACCTTGATCAACCATGATACAAGATGCTTGACAAGCCCTTGATAGAGCTGGTGCAGGATGTCTGGAGTGATGGAATGGTAGATGTTGGTATATGGGAGTCCTTTCCAGAAGGGTTCAGTGATGGGCTTCATGCCAGCCTCCTTGCAGGCTTGGTGGAAGGCTGTTGGTCCTTGTTCGAGGGTCTCCAGTACACGAAGTGCACTGTTCAAGTCCAGAAAAGGGTAATCGGTGTCGTCGTCTCCCATTTTATCCCTTTCAGTAGGGCAAAGGCCAGGACAGCGACCATACTTTGCATTTGTTGCCAACCCTTGCTCGGGATAATCGGCAACGTAAACAGCAAAAATGGGATGGCCACAGCGTGCAATACCCTTGCCATCAACAACCACCATGCCTCATATGCCGTGTTTGTGCAGTGGGAGCGTGATGTGCCGCATGCAAACGTGAAAGAGATTCCCGGGCTCGACTACGAGCAACCTTGCTTTGAATGTGTTTCAGGGAGGAAGTGGGAAGGTATGCAAGGAGAATGTAAGCGCCGCGTGAAGGCTTTCGACGAATCTCCTTTGGGATGTTGCCTATAGTCATATACATGGGATACACAGTTTTATTGCCAAAAATGGTGAGCTGGGTTTTGTCGGTAGAAATGATGATCGGGATGATTGTTGCACCAGGCATAGCCTTCTCTACCTCTCTCTGAATAAACCCTAAGTCCTCTGGCAAAGGTATATCTCAAAATACTCACTTGTGTCGCCCACCACCACTTCCCAGTATGCATGCTGTGGAATAGCCGCACTTGCTTCGTTGAGTCCATATAATGTCTTTCTGGGACAAAAATGAGGTACGGTGTGAAGTCGGCATCTTCCCAGAGTGCTCAAATGCACTGGATTATATCACAACAGTAAAACTCGAACACTTCACCAGCAACAACCACCTCATGACATGTGAACGGTGGACGACCAGGTAGCTGATGATCAATGATGGTGTTTAGCTCTTGGCCGCTCTTGTATGACAGTCCCAGAGCATCGACAACCTAAGTATTATGATAAGAAACCTGAACATAGGAACATCAATATAGCTTACCCCTTCAATCTTCAGTAGCTCTGTAAAGGCGGTGGTGCTTGGACCTCGAAGCTTGGCCCATCGTGCAATTTCCCAGTCCCGTTTGGATGTGAAGGGATGGTACAGAGAGTGTTTCTCTCCCAAGCGCCGTGCATATCTCGCATCTGCACTTTCCAGGAGATAGTGGTGCCCCTGCTCGACTGCTGGGATACTTCACAATGAAAGGTACCTGGTGCAGACGATCTTCTATGACTGTACGTGCTGTTCCATTGGGAACTGATGATGCTGGGGACGAATTGACTGGTGGAAATGCAGGTGTATCTTTGGTTTGGCCATTCTGGACTAATCGTTTGGGCTCCCAACCCCCTTCGAATGGCGCATTGACAACACCATCATCAGAATCTCGCTCTTCCTCTGAATCATAGCCTTGCGCAGGATCTGGCAGGTCCCACTCCACATTCTCCTGCCCATTGACACTGTGTGTTTCGTCCCTATGTATTCCAAGCTCATCCCAGGTATAATCGGCTCCAAAATAATCACCCTGAAACACCCCAGGCTCTGTATCCATATCCACATCAAACAATGCGTCTGGTGTGGGCATGCTATACAACGCGGAAACCAAGCAGATGGCTCAAGCAAACACGATGGCAGGGTGACCATAGACCAGTAACAACTCGTGAGACATCCTATGGCTCTCCAAAGGTTCCAGGAGACAGTTTTAAACTCTTGGGTCTGACCACGCAAGATCAAACTAATAAAACACTGAAATGTCCAGTGGACAAGAACTTAGGATCACTCGGCAAGTTGAACCCAAAAACTAAAAGGATGTCTCCATTACCTCCCCTATCTCAACATAGAATCTATTTCCTCAGTATGAAATCTGTTTCACCAGTATAGAATCTATTTTATTGGTATAGAATCTGTTTCCTTGGCATAGAACCTGTTTCACCAGTATGGTATAACTTATGCTCTCTCACACTACACAGAATCTTTGAAACATACCAGGAACTGGAGATAGAGCTATCAAGAATCCAAGATTCAGAAAACGAGAAGAAACATTGAAAAATTGGACTTGGCAGTACTGCAACTTTCTTGCCAAGAAGTACCAGTATGGAATCTGTTTCACCAGTATGAAACTGTCCTTGATCTAAATGGAATGCATCACATCTATCAGTATGAAATCTATTTCATCAGTATGTATTCTGTTTCACCAGTATGGGATCTATTTTACTGGTATAGCATTGTTTTCAATCTAGATGAAATGCATCAGATCTATCAGTTGTAACCGTGCCCTGTACCTACGCCACACGTCACGCTTAGGTTCTCACGCTTCGTAAATATAGTTCGCTTCGTCTATTTACGTACAGTAGTTCTTTCTCTTTACCTTTTACCATCATCTTGTACGCTAGCTACTCTCTCTTGTTGAACACGACACGTTCCTCTGATCTCAAGTGTGCTCTCTTACACTTTTTTTTCAGTCGTTCGTGCCGTCTGGTCTTCATTCAACTACAACAACGCTTGTGAGTGTTGCCACTAATTCACTTTGACTGCTCTTTTTCCTTCTTGTGACGTATCTATCTTTCTCTTTTCTCTTTTCTTTCGCTATCTTTCTTCTTTTCGCTCTCAGCGAGCTGTACATTTCGCGTCGGATCCTCTGTTGATTGACTGTGTTCTGACGTCTGGTGCTTACACGTTGGATTTCGCTGGTGACGTGCCGTTTTCTTCACATCGTGTTGGGCGAATTGTCACCTTCTACAGAGATTTATATTCTTGGCCTGTTCCTCATACATTAATCTTGATCTTGCATTCACGCATATACAAGGCTTGTACCTTGGTCGTCCTGTCTCCTGTGTGTTTCATATCCCGAGCACGATCTCCTGTTCCTGTCCTGTCCTGTCCTGTCCTGTTATCCTGTTCCCTGGTTAACTCGCCTACAGCTCATCGTGGCTCCATCTTCAAAGTCTCAAGAGAAGTTGTTCACCTCATCGTCTTCCAAATCTCTTTTGTCATCGAGATCTTCACTGGCCTCACATCAGCATCCGTTGGGTTCTCATTCATCGCCTAGGTTTATTGTCCTGTCACCTGGTTTAGACACTACAGGTCTTTCTGTGGTCACAGAAGAACCTGCCCTAGCTCCAGATAATTCACATCGTGGATGTTATCCTCCGCCAGTTCCTGATTCACATTCTCCAAATACATCATTGTCCTCATCTCAAAAGTCTCCTCCTCGTTCACCTCCTTCGCCTCATCGCTCATCCTCATCTCCTCATCGTGTTCCGCCTCATTCATCTCCGCCATCACCATCACTGTCTACATCATCTGATTCCACCGCCGAGATCGTCATGACCAATTCTGTGGATGTTGTTGATAACGGGTTTAATAAACTCCCGACCGTCAACTCGGAACATATTTCATTGGAACAGTTCTCACGCGTGTTGGTCCTATGCTGCGCATACATTAAACACAAGAAGATCGTCGACGACTACGAGTCCAAGTTGGCGGTCCTATCCATCTTCCATCACTCGAAGCTTAGCAGCATGTTACTGGCAGTTCGTGATGAGCTCCTCGAGTGTGAATGGACAGACACAGATTCGTCGTTCTTGACTGCGTTGAAGGAGGTTGTCATTAGCAGGAATTGGGATTCTCATGCGGGGGCTCATCTTCAGAGCTTCAAGCAAGGAGAGCTGTCCTTCCCCGAATACTGGGCTTCGCTGAAGGCCTTGAATGTCGCCTTGAAGGGCACTGCCTTTCATTTGTCAGATGAGGCACTCACGGTCACTGCTCAAGTGAACATGGACAAGTTTTACCACGAACTATCTCAAGGATCGTGGTGTTGCGCCTTCGTTGGCATGTGCTGATTGGTTGAAGATCGCTATGGAATACGACGAGGGTTATAGGGCTTGGGAAGGACGTCAACAGGCACGTGTTGATGCAATCTTCAAGAAACATGAATCCAAGCGTGGTCCCTTGGCTTCATCCTCTTCATTCAATTCCAAGCCCTGTTCTTCCACTTCCTCTGGCCGCCCCGCACCACAGTCTTCTTCTGGTTCTTCAGCACCTAACCATTTCTTGTGGTCCCTTGATGAATGCAGAACGTGATGTTCTCCGTGCCCACCAGGGTTGTTTCCGTTGTCGAGAGTTCTACTCACCTCATTGGAGGGACAAGAAGGATGTCTGTCCTGGTCTGGTCCCTTATGAGGTTCCAGTTCGCCAGATCAAGCCTGAGGATGGTGTATTAGCTAAACATTTCCATGAAGAACTGCCTGGGAACCTGCCAATTCCTTTCAAACTCATCCTAAAGAGGGAGAAGAAGAAGGGTAATGCAGTGGTGGCAACCATGGAACGTCCTGCGCTGCTCACTGAGCTTCCTGACTCCCCACCGGCTCCTGTTCCGACGGTCAACGCTATCTTTGGAAGACCGTTGGAGCATTTTTCCTGTGGCGATTTGTACAACTGCGAGTATCGCAAGTATGATCGCCTGACTTTGTGTGGTTCCTCTTGTACTCGTGTACCAGCTTCTGCAGCTGTTTTCCAGGATGACGGGGGTTACTCTTCTGATGACTCCCGCGATTCCTCTCTGCCTCCCTGCTTGCCTTCACCTTCTGCATGTCGCTCTCGTGCATCAGCCCCAGCTGCTTCTCGTTTGTGTCTGACGTCGGGGATGACTGTAACTCAGGTGGCGTGCTCTCGTCCTCTAAGCATGCTCGTGATTCTTCAGGTCGCTCAGAGCCTGTAGCGAAGCGCTCAAAGGATAGCCCTCAGTCTGGGGATGATACTCTGGTGAGTGATCTTGATCAGGTTCATCTTGCTCGCAAACAACCTATAGAGGTATCGGTCTCGTCTCTGAAGGAGCAGCCGTTGCGCTCACCTCATCTTTGGTGGCGCGCTGCTGTCATTGGCCCTCTTTTGTCTGGTCCTGAAGTTGTCAAGCTGCTGGCTGATCACGGTTCTCACCTTGTTCTGATTCGTAGGGATCTGGTTAACCGCCTGGGTTTGCGCCTTGAGCGCCTACGCACCCCTGAAGTTTTCGGTGTGGCTTCTGATTCAAATGGTTCGGCTTCTTGTTCTTCTTCCTATTTTGTTCGTCTCAAGCTTTCTGACCCGAGTGGTCGCTGGACTTCTCGTACTGTACGCGCAGTGGTTGTGGATTCTCTCTGTGTGCCCATGATCCTTGGGCTTCCCTTCTTAGCTTACAACTCCTTGGTCTGTGACCCTGAACAGGGTTCTTTAATTCACCGGCCTTTGGGCTTTGATTTGTTGCATCCGGAACGGACTCCTCTGCCTGTACCCAAGCCTCCTGTTGTATCACCACCTGTAGCTTGTAGAATTAAGGCCCGTGAGGCCTGTATAGAAATTGAAGAGTTGCGTCGTTGGCGACATGAACTGATAGCTTCGCATTGTGAGATGTTTCGGGAGCTCAGGGCTGTGTTAGGTATGAGGAAATCTGTTGGACTTTGCCCTGAAGAGACTGTACTTGATTTATCGGTGGTGGCTGCTGTTTCTCAGGAGATACAGGCACGGGCTGAAAAGGATGAGTTACAGGCTCGTTCAGATGCATTGAAGGAGAAGTTCCCGGCAGTTTTTGAACCTATCCCTCATGTTGACTTGCTTCCCACAGAGATTACGTGCTCCATTAGACTGAAAGATGCACATAAAACTATTCAGACACGTTCATATTGTTCACCGCATAAGTTGCGTGATGCATGGGACCAGCTTCTGGATAAAGCTCTTGCATCGGGACGTATACGGCCTTCAAATTCTCAATTTGCGAGTCCTGTGTTCCTGGTTCCTAAGGCCAATGGTGATTATTGTTGGGTTAATGACTTTTGTCAATTGAATGTGAATACTGTTCCTGACCATTACCCACTGCCTCGTATTGAGGACATTCTTGCTGATTGTGCAAAGGGTGTCATCTGGGGAAGATGGACATGACAGATTCGTTCTGGCAGACTCGTCTGGACGATGATGCTATTCCTTATTTTGCGGTACATCCGCAACTCTCCGGCAGTTCAGCAACGTCACGTAATGGCTGCCTTGCAGCCATACATTGGAAAATTTTGTCATGTGTACCTGGATGACATTATTATTTGGTCCAACTCTGTTGAGGAACATGCGAGGCATGTGGAGTTAATCCTGCAGGCTCTGATCAAGGCACGGTTGTACTGTAATGCTAGGAAGTGCATATTCTTTCAGCGTCATATTGATTTCTTGGGTCACCACATATCAGGCAAGGGTATCCAGGCTCAAGAAAGTAAAGTGGCTTGCTATTTCTGATTTCCTGAGGCCCCGCTGTGCTGAGGATGTTTGACGTTTTTTGGGCATGGTCCGTTTCATGGCTGGTTTCTGCCCGAATCTGGCAGAATACACATGACATTTGACACCGCTCACTCGTACAGAGTGTAACAAGCATTTTCCTAAGTGGCTGGAGCGTCACGAGATCGCCTTTCAACAGATTAAAGACTTGGTGGCCTCTAGGGAGGTACTCACAATGATTGATCATGAGAACCCGGGGGATAACAAGATCTTTTTGGTCTGTGATGCATCAGACTGGCGTACCGGGGCTGTGCTGATGTGGGGTCCGGATCTGCCTTCCGCACGTCCAGTGGCTTTCAATTCACAGCAGTTACATGGGGCAGAAGCAAATTACCCTGTTCACGAAAAGGAATTGCTAGCCATAATCTGTGCACTGCAGAAGTGGAAGGTGGATTGTGTGGGTTCAACTATCTATGTGCTGACGGATCACTGGACACTAGAGAATTTTGAGACTCAGAAGGATTTGAGTCAGCGTCAACTTCGTTGGCAGGAGTTCCTTTCACAATTTGAATTGGTGATTGGATATATTAAGGGTACTGAGAATATCGGCTGCGGATGCATTGTCTCGCGTGCCGCCAGATGCATACCCTTCAGAGTCCATTGCGCCGCCTGTCGGTGTGGTGATGGAAATCACAGTGGATGATTCATTCATGAATGATATCAAAGAAGGGTACAAGGACGATGAATTCTGCACTAAACTTTCGGAAACTGTTCCGGGTGTACACTGCACTGATGGGTTGTGGTTCATTGGTGATCGTCTGGTGATTCCAAAGTATAAGTCTTTACGGGAATCACTATATTGACTGGCCCATGATTCAGCTGGACATTTTGGGGCTGACAAGTGTTATGCCCTTCTGCGTGATTCGTATTTTTGGCCGGGGATGTGGCACGACCTCTACCGTGCATATGTGCCTGGTTGCGATCCATGTCAGCGTAATAAAAGCTATGGGAAGTCAGGTAAGGGACCTTTGCATCCTCTTCCGGTCCCTGATCCTCGTTGTGAATCTGTGGGCATGGATTTTATTGGTCCGCTACCCGAGGACGATGGATTTAACTCCATTGCATCTGTTACAGATAGGTTACACTCAGATCTGAGACTGATTCCTTGCTGGATGGATACTACGGCAGAACAGTTTGCAGTGTTGTTTTTTGATCAGTGGTACTGTGAGAATGGTCTCCCGTTGAGTATCGTATCTGACAGGGATAAGTTGTTTGTCTCCAAGTTTTGGAGGTCCTTAAATTCCTTGGCTGGTATGGACTTGAAGATGTCATCTGTGTTTCACCCAGAGACGGATGGCATTTCTGAAAGGTCCAATAAAACGATTAATCAGTGTGTAAGATTCCACATTGAGCGTAACCAAAAGGGTTGGGTCCGGGCACTGCCACGGATCCGTTTCCACATCATGAGCAGTGTGGTGGCTTCTGTTAGGTGTTGACACGGAAATGAAAATGGTATCTATAGGTTGAGTGCAAATGAACCGCTGGGCAGTCGTGAATCACGCGTAATTGTGAGAGTCAAGTCTTATGAAGTTTGTTGATATCAGTGATGAATAGTTACTGAGCGCGAGGTGATTGTGAGATATGAAAGTGCTGAGATTGCTGAGTACGATAAGTACAGGCCTAATTGAAAATATCAAGTACAAGTTATCCTGAATGTTTGATACAGCTTTTATAGGTATGAAGAGTGAGTATCGGTAGTGTAAATAGAGTTGAAATGAGTAAAAATGAATGGCATTGACTATGAAGTGACTCGAAAATGATAAGATGACTAGGCCGGTCCGGACTATATCAATAACCGGTCCGTATAATAGGGAATTGATATCGTACTAGTTGGAAGGTAGGTGCAGGTGATGAATGAAACGGTGATACTGGATTAATGCGAGTGAAGAAACGAATGGTCAGTATGGTCGGTACCTTACAGCTTCCACAGGTCTTTCAATGTTTGAATTGAAGACGGGTAGAACACCAAGAATTATTCTGCCTCTGGTTCCGGCCGATTTGGCACCAGGTTTGGTAGCTTCGGATGATGCTGCTGCTGCACAAGATTTCATTGAAAAGATTCAGTCTTTAGAGCAGGAGGCTCGTGATAATCTACAGGCTGCGAAAGTGCTACAGGCCTTCCAGGCAGATAAACATCGCGGTAGGCAGGATTGTTTTAAGGTTGGAGACTGGGTCATGCTGACCACTATTCATCGCCACCGGGAATACTTGAAGAAAGGGGAGAAACATGTTGCTAAGTTCTTCCCCAGGTTTGATGGTCTGTATGAGATTGTTGAAGCTCACCCCGAGATGGACTCTTATATGCTGGATATGCCTAGACACCCAAATACGTTCCTGACGTTTTACGTGTCAGAGCTTCGCAGGTACGTTGCGGTCATGGTGGACAGACAGGAAGAAGAATACTGTATTGATAGGATCACGGATGCACGTCGTAGGGGACACGGTTGGCAGTTCTACGTACAGTGGGTTGGTTTTCCACCGAGTGAAGGGGATTGGTTATCCTTCACGGCGCTGAAAGACTGCGCGGCCTTGGATACTTGGTTTGCTATTGGTGGAGATGGTCCCGAGGATCACAGGTAAGGTTGGATTGCTGTTTATTTGGGGGGGTTTTGCTTGCTTTGAGTGGGAGAGGGTGTAACCATGCCCTTTACCTACGCCACACATCACGCTTAGGTTCTCACGCTTTGTAGGTATAGTTCGCTTCATCTATTTACGTACAGTAGTTCTTTCTCTTTACCTTTTACCATCATCTTGTATGCTAGCTACTCTCTCTTGTCGAACATGACACGTTCCTCTGATCTTGAGTGTGCTCTCTTACATCAGTATGGATTCTGTTTCATCGGTATGGAATATGTTTCCTTGGTATGGAACCTATTTCACTGGCATGGAATTATTCTTGATCTAAACAGAATTCATCACATCTATCAGTATGGAATCTGTTTCATTGGTATGGAATATGTTTCCTCGGTATGGATATGTTTCCTCGGTATGGAATATGTTTCCTTGGTATGGAATGTGTTATGGAATCTATTTCACTGGTATGGCATTGTTTTCAATCTAGATGGAATGCACCAGGTCTATTAGTATGGAATCTGTTTCACTGGCATGGAATTATTCTTGATCTAAACAGAATGCATCAGGTCTATCAGTATGGAATCTGTTTCATCGGTATGGAATATGTTTCCTCGGTATGGAATGTGTTATGGAATCTATTTCACTGGTATGGCATTGTTTTCAATCTAGATGGAATGCACCAGGTCTATTAGTATGGAATCTGTTTCACTGGCATGGAATTATTCTTGATCTAAACAGAATGCATCACATCTATCAGTATGGAATCTGTTTCATCGGTATGGAATATGTTTCCTCGTTATGGAATCTGTTATGGAATCTATTTCACTGGTATGGCATTGTTTTCAATCTAGATGGAATGCACCAGGTCTATTAGTATGGAATCTGTTTCACTGGCATGGAATTATTCTTGATCTAAACAGAATGCATCAGGTCTATCAGTATGGATTCTATTTCATTGGTATGGAATCTGTTTCCTCAGTATGGAACTCATTTCATTGGTACAGAATCTATTTCTTCAGTATGAAATCTATTTCACTGGTATGGAACCTGTTTCACCAGTATAGAATCTATTTTATCAGTATGGAATCTGTTTCCTTGATATAGAATCTGTTTCACCAGTATAGAATCTATTTCACTGGTATGGGATCTATTTCATCAGTATAGAATCTATTTCACTGGTATTGAATTGTTCTCAACCTATGCATCAGGTCTATTAGTATGAGATCTATTTTACTGGTATGGAATCTGTTTTCCTTAGTATGGAACCTGTTTCACCAGTATGGAATCTATCATACTTACTAGAATCACACATGCACAACTTATGCTCTCTCATACTACACAGAACCTTTGAAGAGCCATCTTCTGCCTCAGTTGTATTCAGTTCAGATCATATCATTGATAGCAGTCACACATTCCTCCCACATTTGGAAGTGTTGAGGTTTATAAACTCAGCTTATATCAAAGTGTGACAGGTCTATCTGTATGGAGTCTGTTTCCCCGGTATGGAATCTATTTTATTGGTATGGGATCTATTTCATCAGTATAGAGTCTATTTCACTGGTATTGAATCGTTCTCAACCTAAATGGAATGCATCAGGTCTATTAGTATGAGATCTATTTCACTGGTATGGAATCTGTTTCACCAGTATAGAATCTATTTTACTGGTGTAAAGCGATTGAGTGCAATGGTCTTTCACTGTAACTGCAGGGAAAGTTTTTTAGACAGACATACTGCCCATATTCCCTGTCACTTTCTGTAGGCCCCAAGTATATTATAATTTTTAGTGTAATTAGTCCTGTATAGAATACATTACATCTGTATATAACCCATTTGATCTATATAGTCTGCAACTTGTAGCATAACATACTGGGGCATTCAATTCTATTCTGAAAGTAATGGTTCAGCAGGACCATCAACAATAGTGGACCAAAAACAGCCAAATTTGGCAGCCTTTTGACCGTCACATCTAGCACTATGACCATTTAAAAATTTTCAGACAATTTTGGGCTTATAACTATTAAATTGTACAAAATATCCAGTGATAATACTGGATACATATCAATTACTCTTGCTTTATATATATTGAATTTATTTTGGCAACTCCTGATTGATAATTGATTAATATTTTGACATGTGTTATTTAATAACAATTTTAATTGATTTTTTATTACTTTGACAATATGAAATATGAATGGTATAATCATCATTTAATACTGCTTTACCATGAATAATCCAACAGTTAGTCAATTATAGTATATCCTGATATATTGATCAATTCATCAATATTGTAGATGGCTTATCAATCAGTACATAAGCATTATTTAGAGCTTAATAATGGGAGTAGTCCTAGAGTACCAAGTTTAGGGTAATAGATAAGCCAATAGTATAAGATGTGCTTTTTCAAAGCTATATTATTGGATTATCAATCATATAAAGTATGACATTTATTAATATCTCATGAATATTTGATCTATCAACCACTGTACTTAAGAATTAGACTAATTTATATACTGCTTGTAATATCTATAGATGTTAGCATGATATATACATGAGGAAAATGAGAGTTCTTTAATGATATATCATGGATAACTTGTGCTGTTTTCTTTGGAACAAGAATTTGATAAGTCATTGATAGATAATTAACAGATCACCATATCTTATCAATCAATGCACCCAGTGCCATCCGTTGTCACGTCGAAGAAACAACCGATCAATGACTATGCCCGAGAGCAGAATGATGATCGCCAGCAGGAGAGGACCACGCGTCGAGGGGGGTCGAGCCGATATTGAAAAAAACGCTGCAAGTAGTCAGGTCATTGAAGCTCGCCACTGAGATAGTGAAGACTTACAGAATGACATCCCCAAATCTCCAGTCTGTTGGTGAACGAGCAAGCCAAAGTTTAAACCTTTACACTCTTCTCCAAGCTCGCGGCTTGCAGTCGCAATGTAACGATTTCCTTTGTAGGTGGTATACGCCCTGTGGCACCGTTTAGAAATGTCGGTCCACGTTGACCAAACATACGTTCACATACCACTATTGGTGAGGTGCGAGTGGTTCACTGTACCCATAATGTCAGTATTCGGCCCTACTTTGCGCAGGGACATCCAGACTTACCGGGTGAGTGCTCCAGAATTTGTGTGATTCTGTGCGTTTTGAAATCTAGGATCGTAGGTTACCAAAAAAACTGAGCTTCCGACCCTAAAAGGTCTTCGCCATCGTGAATGAATAAGACGTCGAGCATAACATGTGCCTGGCATCTGGCCCGAAGTTTTCGAGCATGGGGATTGGTACATTTCAAGCCACGACTCTCCGGTCTGGAGATGGCGTAGATATCTACACCATCTCTAAATTTCCATGCTGCTATGTGCGTACAGTCGGAGATATTGCGGACATTCCTCTAAAGGAAGCAGCGCGATCAGCGTAAATGTAAATCTCAATCATCAATGAACATTTTTTCACGCTTTATTGACCAGGCGACGTTCGCCATTCCATATTGGCCTTTCGCCTGGCTGACGTCCCAAGCACTGTTCACAAAGTAAGAAATGAGATGTTGGGGTAGTTCTTGATCAATCTATTGGGATGAAGTTGCTCACATATGCACGGGTTCGATCAGACCACGATGATCCTATCCTTAAAACGGCAGGTATGTATACCCACTGGGCATGGGGGTTTGGGGGTCAAAGTTCAATGGCTTGTATGGTAGCGTGGGCGAGGAACTTCACATGTGATGTTCCAGTCAACTATCCACAACAATAGTAAGATCTAAAATTCATTACGATGGCAGAGAGGCGCATACCTTTGGTGTAGGGTCGTAAGAGTGTTACATCGGATCCTGTGCCCAACAGCAAGTCGACGTGAAGCTTTGTCCCAGTGCAACGTTAACACCGCACATTTAGCGTTGCCAGATCTCTCCTGTTTTGTCCAGAGAAACAGGTTTGTAACCATAGTCGTACATGTGCCCGCCTGTCCAAATAGGGTTAATATTCATGTAAGTGAAGATTACAAGTGATAAACCTACCTTCGTTGGTGAATGATACTGAATAACCCGTCCATCAGCCATCCCAACAAAGAGGTTGGCCGTGTCTTTTCGTTGTTATCATTCCACTGCGATAGCATGGGAAATCTTCCGAGTCTCTCTCATACAACCGCACTAATTTTTGACGAATTGTGCTAAAAACATATACAGCACCGTCTTGGCTGCAACAGGCCAGGTATTCGTCCATCAGGGGAGAAACGTAGCGCAGTTGGCAAGAGTCTTTGAGTGGAAATGTCGAAAAACTAGGGAGTATCGCCATGAGTGTCGAGCCATGAAACTAGAAGTATGTGGGGAGCGTTGGGGGAGCTAGTAGTCAACTCGATGGACCAGCTCCAGAAACAATATTACAAGAGCGACATCATCGGCTTCCAAAATCAGGAATCCTGAAGCAGCCTTGTCGTCTATGGCATCGCCAGGCAAACGTCAGGACTTGATGATGAAAAAGCCTCGACTAAACCTCATGGCATCGGAGGTTTTACGTGGTACCTCGACAATGATACGACTTGAACATCCTGTAACTTGTGCACCGTATCTCCATATTGCATGATCGCCAAATTTTGCACCCTAAATCTGGCCACGAGGCCGACGACGACGAGGAAATTCCATCTATATATCTTGATCCCGGAAAGGGGAAGGAAAACTGATTGAGCCCTATCACGCTTTGACTTCTCGGGAAACTACTTCGATAATTGCAAACAGCCTAGAGCCCGCCATAACATGGATATCGATGTGGAGGATACCCCCACTACACCCCCACCGGCGGCCACTGCAGGGCTGAACTTTGCTCCCCCAGAAGACACAGAGGTCAGTCAACCGGTAGATCCACACAGAAAACTGCGTTGAAATGCTATCATAGGATGGGTCGACACACCCTCCGCCTCCCTATCGCGATGAGCCACAAGAACCCGCCGAAGAGTGACTGCTCGGAGCGCCGCTGCAGGTCAAAGTGGAACGGGTTTCTTTGGAGTAGGTGGTACTTTTTTTGCTTTGCTTTGTCCTCATTCAAAGATTCAACCAGCGTATTCTTAAGTGGTCGATGGCCCTGTTTCACTAATCCAGGTGATCAAATGGTGACAGTGGCGCCGCCGACGCTCCAAAACGACGCCTCCCAACAAGGCAATAATAAAACGCAGAAAATCCCAATGATCTACCCCGTGATCAAGGAGCCAACACTAACGCGAACAACGATATCCACGCTGAGCAAGAGGCGCATGTCGATCCTGAAGACGGTATGTCCTCAGATGATTATTGCCAGTATGCATCTATCGCGTCAATTAAATACCATGGTTGCACAGGGCATGCCTGCATGGGCAATTCACATGGGAAACGTGATCGCAATGCTCGAAATCAACCGTGTAGAAAATGTTGTACAGCAATGGATTGGAGCGCACAACCTGCGCACAACCAGGCGAACCAGCACAACCTCCTCCACCTGGCCCAGTGCTGCAACCTCAGCCTCAGCCTCCACAACGACAGCCTGAGGCTGAGCTCAGCAGGCTCCACCTGGTACTCCACAACCTGGTTGTTGCTCAGCCTCCACAGCCTCCTCAACCCCCCGTTTACGCAGAGAGTAGAAGGACACGACAGCCAGCAGGACAAAACGGGATCAATCAAACGTGATTCGGGAGGAAATCGAAAAAGGTCTGGGTTTCGAAAGGAAGAATTCAGCCCGATGCCAATGAGTCTTGGGGAACTTTGGACGCGCTCTGGCAAACACATCGTACCGATAGCAGGAGGATACCTGACAGACTATATTCTGAGACACAACCCGAATAGACCTGTGTCTATTATGTTAGCTGACCTGGGCGTACTCCGGGAGTTGAGATGAGGCAACTGTACGCCGGGAAATGGAACATATCGATGTCGCGTTATGCCGCCCATAAATTCGTGATTCCCAAGTTACAGGAAGCAGCTCTGAGCACGATCCACGCAAGCTCTCGAAGAAAATCGTGGAGGACGTCGACGATATCATCAGCTTTCGAGGTACGAAACGGCTACCCCGGATCAGATGAGGGTCTGACCCAGAACAAGAGCAAGCACTATCAAGCTGCTTAGAGGGTAAGTCCGAGGCAATGTCATGTTAGTAAATGAAAGCTTACCATCCTCTGGTACTGTCTACGATCAGCTTACGAATATCGGGAAAAAAAAACAGCTGAAAGAAGACCAAGCCTTGCAAGGAAGGGATGTTCAAGCCGTTGATGACAATGATGGATGTGCGATATGTGCTCTAGCGACGAGGAATCCCTCCTGGCACTGCGACACGTGCAATCCACAACACCCGTATTCGTGTCACAACAGGAGTGACTAATTTGCTTCATCACATAGATGATTGCATCGTCTGGGAATCACTCCATTCTACTGAGCGCAGAGGTAATCGTCGTAATCACCGGGTGCCAGGAATCCATGGAAAGGAGGAGTCGAGGAGAAAAGCTCGGGTCCGGATTCTTAAATAAAGACTGGACTGCGGAAAATTTTTATGATTGGGAGAAAGCTTTCGGGAAGTTGTTGCAAATGTCTGACGAAAGAGTTCGTCTTTATGTTAATCCTAGTCCAGCAAAGCCTGAATTGTCTCGACTTCGAAAGATACATGGAAATATGAACGATAGTTGACGGGGTAGCTTTGGGTAAGACTGGTTTAGGCGTAGATACTGTCGTGTATAGGTGTACGCATTTTCATTTTGTTCGCGATAATTATGGCCTTGAAAATTCATAATAGAAAAGATCCGATCGTGACCACCAAGAGTTCAAGCAATGCTACCGTTAATGCCCCGAACCCAATGACTCAGGTCATTGGAAACCCGAATCTGTCGTGAAAGTGCCTATGGGAAGGAACGATCCTCTGATAACCTAGTTCGTGTTGAAGACACTCAGCCGTTGTGGGAAAATATTAGTTCTTATGCTCGAGGCATGAGCGAAATTTCAAGGATTGATCTGCTGATCAATCTCAGCTACCTAACTTCCTTCATGCGAAAAACGCGGATTCTCGGACCCCTGCAAGAAGTCCCTCATTTTGGGAATAGTGACTCCTTTTACCAGGGAGTTGGACCGGGAACTGGTCATGATTGAGCCGCTATAATGGGAAGCCAGCTCAACCGATTTGTGATACAGATGATGAGTTACTCGACTGATTTCTACAAGTTAAAGCCCCGTTCTTCGTTGGACTACGCGACATAAGGATGTGTTTCTGGAATCTGATGGGAAAAACTTCGGTGACACCTTGGATCTAACCAGTGTAAAATGGAGTACCTTTTTGTGAATTGGCTGAGCCCATAGGGCGCTGTTTCAAAAGTCTTTATATGGAAAATGAAAGGTCAAGAACCTCGTTAAAACCTCCCTTTCTACCATCGGCACAACCTCACCGTTTCGTCTCTTTTCCACAGTGCAGCTCCCCTGGCTTCTGCCAATATCTTGTGTGTCACTACGACAACGTTGTGTGTGTGTCCTGTATCTCCGATTCCCCCCCCCCCCCCCCCCCCCCCCCCCCCCCCCCCCCCCCCCTCTGTGGCACGAATGTGTGTGTGAATGCTGTAGAACAAGTACGCCCCCAGTCGTATCTGGGATTATGACCATAGGCCAGGGCGAAGCCTCGGCAGACACAGTCAAGAGCCTGCAGGCCGCGCAGTCCGCGGTTTCCGTCGCGCTGAATAGTGCGCGGTCCTCCACACAATCTCGCACGAATGCCATTGTTCTTTGTGCTTTGATTCGCAGAGACTGGAGACCCCGAGGGTCCTAGTTCGTTTTCTCTTTGTCCTGATAGGTGAAATCAGCGTATTGGCCCTGAGCGCAAGGCTTCCTCCACATGAAGCTATGTGCTTTTCTGGAAGTCAGAAACATTTTGAAAGCACGGTTGTTTGGCTTGTCGGTCTGTTCCAAAGGTAATCGCTTCACCCGTTGGATTCAGATATTTTACTTATGATAATTTCTGGTAACCAGGAGATGCCATCAAACGTCCATCAAGGGATTGGGGTTATAGCACTTGATGCGGTTGTAGCATCGATCAAGCTTGCTATTCAATGTCACGTCGACGCACTTGTGTCTTGAAGCTAAAGCTGGGCACTACGATTAGGGCGTGAACCTTGCGAAGAGAATGTTT